>VZQC01011750.1:75112-99564 GCA_009823505.1 Rhizomys pruinosus | reverse complement strand
TGCTTAGGAGGTGCTAAAGTGGAAGACAATTACCACCTCATGAAATCCACATCCTAATCAGTGGTTGACTTATCAGAAGAGACTAATGAAGCTTATTTTTAAGTAGGATTAGATTAATGGGCTGTGTGGTGGTTCAGTCCTTCGATCCCAGCATTTGTGAGGAAGGAAAGGCAGGTAGATCTCTGTGGGATCAAGAGAAGCCTGGTCTACACAGCAAATTCTCAGGTGGCTGATGCTACAGAGAGTCCACATTTCAGTCCCCACTGCACTACCAAAATCATCAAGTAATGAATTCAACCAAGTTTTGGATGTGATGAGTGTGATTCTATTTTTGTGGGGTTTTGTTTCTTTTGGATTTTATTTGTTTGCTTGTTTGTAGAGATAGGGTCTCATATAGCACAGGATAGCTTCATGCTCACACAATTTCTGAGTATAACCTTGAAGTTCTGATCATCTAGTCTTTCCTCGATTGCTGGGATTACATGGCTATATCCACACATTGTGTATAAAGCGATGTCAAGGGTCTGGAGAGATAGCCTAGCAGTTAAGAGCGCCGACGCTCTTGCAGAGGACCTGGGTTCGATTCCCAGCACCCACATGGTGGCTGAGAACCATCTGTAACTCCAATTCCAGAACTCCAGTTCCAGGGGAATCCGAGACCCTCTTCTGACTTCCGAGGCATTGCACGACACGGTGCACAAACCTACATGCAGACAGTACATTCATACAAATAAATAAATAAATAAATAAATAAATAAATAATTAAAAAAACAAATAAAGCAGTGTCAAAAGTTGAACCTAGGTCTTTGTTCTTGCCAAGTAAATACACTTTCAAGTGAGCCAAGCCACCAGCTCAATCCATATTTATTAGATATCAATATTGTCATCTGAATAAAAATTGTATGAACTAGTATCATTAATAAGTTAATTAAATAAGGTGATAACCAATTAAAAATTACCAAAATACAAAATGTGCATACAAATTTAAATATTATCTCTTATACCAATAATAAACCTTTTAAGGGTTGTGGAATTCACTCAGTTATGGAGTGCTTGTATTACCAAGTGAAAGGCCCTGGCTTCTGTCCTTAGCTCTGAAAAAAATAATACATACAATTACAAAATAGAGACTCCTCCCCTGCCCTCCCCAAATATAGACAAATAGTAAACATGTTGGGAAAGAAATCAGCAAAACAATGCTATCCCCAAATGCCTCAAAGAAAAATACATGGAAAAAGAAAAGAAGTCAGTATAATTAATAGTTAAACATGACTGTCAGTGTAATGGGACCTAGAATTACCCATGAGAAAATCCCCTCAACAAGGTTTTGATAGATTATGTAGAATAGGTTACCCTCTGAACATACCTGTGATGGATTTTCTTAAGCTTGATAATTGAGATAAAATAACTGACATACTGTTGAGCATACATTGAAGTCCTGGACTCAAAAAGGAATTAGGCTGAGGAAGAGCATTCATAGTTCTCTGCTTCTTTACTCTGAATGTAATGTGATCAGCTGCCTCAAACTCTTTCCACCACGAAATCCTTAGCACAATTAATCTGGAACCATAAGCCAAATTAAACCCTTCCTCCCATAAGCATTTTATCAAATATGTTGTCACAGAAATGAGATAAGTAAAAAAAAAATATTGGAATAAATCAAAAGGAAGTTAAAGGCAACTAAAATGAGAGTTGTGAACATAGAAATAAGAAACTTTTGGGGATCTTACTTCCAAGTTCTTATATGTGTAATCATGATGGAACCACAGGAGCCAGGAAAATGGAAAGAAACCATGGAGGTAACAGTAAAGAAGGAGCCTAAGAAGAGGATAATAGGAGACAGGTGTTACCAAGGTAGAAATGGAGAAACTGGGAGTATTTAACTGAGAGGGGAAAAGGGAAGGTTATACAAGTAACCATGGGAGTAAAGAGGAAGAAGGGATTTGGAAGGCAGGATAATAGAAGACAGTTATTATCCAGGGGATGTTGGGGAAAATTGGATTTCCTCAGAGAGAAGAAGGAGTTTAGACAGGGAGAGATAAATACTAGTTAGGTGGTCTGAAAAATCAGAAGAAAATGTATTTCCAATGAAGACTACTGGAAAATAGAGATGCAACATATTTACAAGAGCACATGTATATATCTAAAGATTATAGCAGGAAGCACAGATTTCTTCTGCACAAAGAGTTATTGGCCAGGGTAGTCAAATAGACTTCCAAAATAAAATACGCAATTGTCTCAGTCCTTTATTGCCTCCAAGAATTTGAAGATAAGACCCTGTTGCTGAAGACAGGACATACCTTGGGCAGAAGACTTTGAGAAATGGAGCTGGAACTGAGCTTGGAATCTCCTCCCTGAAGACTAATGCTGCTCACAATATAAGATATTATGCAAGCTGCTAAGGAAGAAAATCAATCAATGGCCCAATTCCATCTGTAAAACCTTAAAACCGATTGGGGGTTTCCCAAGATCACCTGAAGCACAGGTTGGAGCTGGGTGCTTCAGCCAGTGAGATTGTTTGATTTGATTTACTTGTCTTTGGCTCCATTGGCTTGTGTGGCTGTGGGGATGGAGTTGTCTTCCCAGCTGGTATAAAAGGTGTGTTTGTGTGAGTCTTGAAATTGGGAGTTTCCCAAGACCAGCTGGTTACCCCCCCGCCATGCAAACTGGGATTGCCAAAGGAGTGTCCAAGTGGATTCTTGGAGAACCTTCAGAACAGAAAGGTAAGAGTGAGTTAGACTTCCAGTAGAAAGCCTAAAGGTTAGACAAGTCAACACTCCATAAGAAAGGAGAAAAGGAGAAAAACAAATTAATCAAAAAACAGGGAAGGCATCTGAAGGAGGCAAGCAAAGCAAGCCTTCAACACAGTGAAGAGGCATTTGGGATTTACACTGGAATACAGGCAAAGAGAAGCCCATATGTCAGGACACGAAGAAGAGACAACATGGGAAAGGTGCAGGCTCTACTAACCCTGTGGAAGATTCCTACAGTGAGATCCCCTGGGGATAGCCCAGGACACAGATATTAGAAGTACAATTGTGAACATACTTAAAGAAGTCCAAGACTATAAAGAGCAAATCAAAGAATTAAGAAAAGAGAATGAAGAACTCAAGAAGGTCCTAGAGAGAGAGAATGACAAACTCCAGAATGAAATGGAAACACTGAAAAGATCCCATGTTGAAAATTATAAGGAAACCAACCAGTGAAGCAAAGAGCTATATACAGGAAGAGACTGAGAAACTCCAAAAGGAAGTGGAAATACTAAAGAAATCAGAAGATGAAATGAAAAAGGAAATCAAACACTCATCCAATCAAGAGGAAAGGAATGGAAAAAGCCTCAGAAGCAGAATGGAGGAAGCAGAACAAAGAATATCAGACCTGGAAGATAACACAGAACAACTAAAAAACTCAAGTAAAGATTATGAAAAATTTAAAAATACACAAAAGTGGAACAACGAGGAACTGTGGGACACTATTCAAACCTCTGCATCATAGGAATAGAGGAAGTAGAAGAATCCCAAGAGAATGGTATTGATCAGAACTTCAACAGTAGAAGAAAATTTCCCAAACCAAAAAAAGACAAACCAATACAAGAAAAAGAAGCACATAGAACTCCAAACAGACAGGATCAGAAAAGAAACTCTCCACACCATTTCATAGTTAAAATGCTAGACTCCCAACACAAAGACAAAATTCTTAAAGCCACAAGAGAAAACAAGCAGGTGACCTATAAGGGGAACTATCAGATTACAAGTGACTTCTTAGTGCAACTATGAAGCAAAGAAGAACATGGAACAAACATCCCAGTGTTAAAGACTATAGATGCCAACCCAGGTTACTATACCCAGCAAAAGGCCATTATAGTTGAAGGAAAGAGAAAATCTTCCCTGACATAAACAAGATGAAAATATACATGTCTGGAAACACCAACCCTTCGAGAAACTTTGAAGCAATCAAAGGACAGAAGAAAGGAGCAACCATCCCCAGCACTAGAAAGAAAATCAATAAGAGCATAACTGCAGAAGTAGAAACTAAACCAAATCACAAATGATAATAAGGTGAAAGGAAGCACACACAAATCTATCATTATAACCTTAATTAATGGACTGAAATCCCAATCAGAAGACATAGAGTGGAGATTGGATTAGAAAACAGAACACATCCTAGTCTGTTCTACAAAACAAATCTTATCTTCAAGGATAGGCACCATCTAAAATGAAAGGATGGAAAAAATTACTCCAAGCAAATTGATACCAAAAAGGAAAGCAGGGTTGCTATTTTAATTCGACAAAATAGACTTCAAATTTAAAGAAATCAGAATAGACAAATAAGGCATTATATTTTATCAAAGGAAACAATTCACCAAGAAGATTTCACAATTATGAATCTAATGACCAAACTCTAGTGCACCAAACTTTTATAAAACAATTCTCCAGGACCACAAGGCACAGATTAACTCCTACACCATAGTAGGGGACTTCAATACCCCACTGAACTCTTTGGAACAGGTCAACAGGACAAAGAATAAACAGAGAGACATCTGAACTGAACGATATGATACACCAATGGACCACACAGACATCTACCATATAATTCCACCCTAATACCAGAGAGTACACTTCTACTCAGCACCCAGGGAACTTCTCCAAAATTGGACCAACCTATACGGGGACACAAAAGAAACCTCACAAAATAAATACAAAAAAGATAATGACAGTGAAATTTTCATCATTCTATCCAGACACAGTGCAATACATCTCATATCAAAACAGGATAAGCCCCCACTATCTACAAGAACACATGGAGACGAAACACAACATTCTTGCAATAATTGAAGGTGGTCAAGGAAGAGATAAGAAGAAATAAAATATCCCTGGAATGAATGACAATGATAATACACACAACAAAAACCTATGGGATACTTAAAAAGCAGTCCTACTAAGTGAAGTTTTATAGCCCTGGGTGCCTACATTAGAAAAACGGATCCAACCTGGTCTACCAGAGTGAGTTCCAGGTACAGCTGGGGGCTACAGGGAACCCTGTCTCGAAAAGACAAAACAAAAAAAAAAAAAAAAAAAAAAAAAAAAAAAAAAAAAGAAAACAGAAAGAGCAACAAGTGAATGATCTAATACTGCAGTGAAAAACACTTGAGGAGACAACCAACAATGTAAGCCCTAAATGCAACAGACAGGAAGAAGTAACAAAAAACCAAAGCAGAAATCCAATGAGATCGAAACAAAGAAAACATACAAAAAAATTCAATGAATCCAAAAGTTGGTTCATTGAAAGTAGAAACAAGATAGACAGACCTCTAGCCCATTTAACCAAAAGAAAGAAGGAACAACTCCAAATCAATACAATCTGTGATGAAAAGGGAAATATCACAACAGACAATGAAAAGATCCAGAAAATCATACCAGAATACTTCAAAAACCTATACTCTACCAAGTTTGAAAACCTAGAAGAAATGGATGAATATCTGAAATCCTGGGAATCACCAACGCTCAACCAAGAAGAGATCAACAGCTTAAACATACCCATAATACATGAAGAAATTGAAGATATAATAAGAAACCTCCCAACTAAAAAAAGCCCAAGCCCAGAAGATTTCACAGCAGAATTCTATAAAACATTACAAAAAGACTTACAACCATTATTACTCAAATTGTTTAGAAGGATACAGAGAGAAGTGACCAATGGGACTTCATTAAACTCAAAAGCTTCTGTACATCAAAAGAAACAATCAAGGAAGTGAAGAGAAATTTCACAGAGTGGGAGGACACCTTCATCACAGATACATCTGTCAGAGCATTCATTTCCAGAATATATAAACTACTCAAAAAACAAAGAAGAAAGAAAACAAATGACCCACTCAATAGATGGAACAAAGAGCTGAACAGAGACTTCACAAGTGAAGAATTAGAGATGGCTGAGAAACATCTTAAGAACTGTTCAACGTTGATAATAATTAAGGAAATTCAAATCAAAACCACTTTAAGATATCGTCTTACTCCAATAAGACTGGCTAGGATCAAGAAAAGAAATGATACAAAGTGCTGGAGAGGTTCTGGGGAAACGGGAACACTCATCCACTGCTGGTGGGAATGTAAACTCATACAGCCACTATGGAAAGCAGTGTGGAGAACCCTTGGAAGACTTGGAATGAACTTGTCACCTGACCCAGCCATACCACTCCTGGGCATGTACCCACAAGACTCATCTTACCACAGAGATACATGCACAGCCATGTTTATTTCAGCTCTCTTCACAGTAGCAAGGAACTGGTACCAACCCAAGTGCCCCTCAACTGACGAGTGGATAGAAAAAATGTGGTACATCTACACAATGGAGTTCTGTGCAGTGGTAAAGAAAGATGACATCATGAACTTTGCAGGTAAATGGCTGGAGCTGGAAGATATCATGCTGAGTGAAGTAACACAGTCCCAGAAAAACAAACGAGGAATATTATTCCTCATCTGTGGATGATAGCACCAATTACCTAGTTGTATGGCAAACTGAGCAATGTCAATGTGATCTGAAAATAACTGTGCTCTTATATTGTGAATCCCTTAAAACATAATAAATAAAAAAATAAAAAAACCTAAAAACCCCAATGACTGACACAGAGAACTATCTCTATTGATGAAAGAGTGGAATGTTTTCTCTATTTTTCTTTTTTATTGTTATTAAACTTTTTTCATAAGTCTTATATCATTTCTCAATCGAATCTATAGTCACTTCCCTTTCCATGCACCCCACCCCACCTGAGTCCCTGCATTCTGCCATACATGTCCTGCATCTTTTCTTAATCTTTCTAGAGTTTTTTTCCAGTTCTTTTGTTGTTATTGCTCTCTCCTACTTGTATTGCTTCTGCATGTATAGATAGATAGATAGATAGATAGATACATACATACATACATACATATATATATATATACATACATACATAGAAACATAGATACTTAAATACATAAATATATAGATACATAGGTATATTATGGGGGTAATCCACCACTATCCTCTTGAACTTAAAGCCTTCTTGAAGAGTGAGAACTCATATGTGGTACTGTAAACACAACCAAATACACATGACTGTAAAGATCATAGAGCCTGGAGAAAAATGTACATTTTTGTCTGTCACATCCCTGGACAAGTGTAATTACTTACTTTATGCTAAATTTGTATCCTATAGACTATTAAACCTGTCACCACTAATCAAAGAAACTTCCTTTTGCAATATATGGCAAATATTAAAGAATTCTACTAGTGGTCAAATACAGAATGTCTGTGAGTTGCTTAACCCTATGTGAGATATATATATACAAAAGAACCTCCTCTCCTAAGTCTCAGGGATAAGGAGAGAATATTTATGCATCTCTCAACTCTCACCAGTGAATCTTCCTCATGCATCACATGGTGATCAACACAGAAGGCCGTTATTAGACAAAATATAGAAAATACGAGACTACAGATCGTATGTTTCTTATATGAAACCTCACCCACCAAGCACTCAGGAACCATTGTGGAAAAGTAGCAGAAAAATTGTAAGATCAAGGAGTAGTTGCCGGAATAAGGAAACAGCTATGTAGGAGACTGGGAACCTGTTCATGTGAACTCACAACAATAAGGACCTAATA
The DNA here is from genome assembly GCA_009823505.1 of Rhizomys pruinosus. NCBI lineage: Eukaryota > Metazoa > Chordata > Mammalia > Rodentia > Spalacidae > Rhizomys > Rhizomys pruinosus. Next base: position 91,927 of record VZQC01011750.1, on the reverse strand, counting down.
CCCAAGGCCTATGCAAATAGAAACAAAACTCCAGCATAAAACTGGAGAAATGGACAGGAGTCCCCAGGAGTACCTGGGGCAGGAGCACCAATAGGAGAAACTGTTGGTACCAGCTTATCGTTGCTAGGTGAGGGCGAGTAAATCTTTAGGGAAATGATAAAATATTGGCTGAACAGGTTCCAGTGGATGAACTCATGTGGAGGGACATCTGTAAACACAAACTCAAATTTTTATCCTTGGTATATATGCAAGAATGCATGAAAACTGGTTGAGGGCAGGACTATGCGAAGTTTCAGATAGGGGCAAGGTCTAAATATGACTAAAATATAGTATTTGAAATACACAAAAATTAATAAAAATGTATTTTGTAAAAACGAAACTATGAGACATTAGAAGAGGGAACCATCTCCCATAATCATGAATTAGAGTGATTGATATTGTAAACTGGCTACATTACCAAAAGAAATGTACAATTAATTAAAATTCTATTGTCATTCATCAGATTTTTTTTGAATTTGTTTATTTATTTATTTTTCTTTTTGAGACAGGGTTTCCATGTAGCCTCAGCTGGCCTGGAACTTACTATATAGACCAGGATGGCCTTGCTCTCATAGAGGTCTGCCTGCTACTGCTTCCCCAGTGCAAGGGTTACAGACATGTGCCACGATGTCCAGCCCATGATGATATTTTAAAAGTGTATTTTAATACATGTGATATCCAAAGACTCCAGGTATCTAAAAATCTTAGGCAAAAGAATAGAATTGATGGTGATATCATGCCTGATTCCAAGTTCTATTAGAGAGCCATAATGACAAAACCAGCATAGTACATATACTGAAGAAAATAGTCTTTTCAGGAGATGATGCTGGTAAAACTGGATATCTCCATGGAGAAGAATGAAATGAAATCTGTATCTGTCACTGTATAGAAAAATAAATTCCAAATGGATTAATTAGTGCAACTTGAGATCTCACAGTCTGAAACTGTTAGAGAGAGATGTAAGCATATGTAACAAATTTCTGACTAGGACTCGGGTCACTTAGGAAATAATGCCAATAATTAACAAATGGAACTAAGGAAGTTAAAGGGCTTTTGCTCAACAAAAGAAACAATTAATGGACTGAAGAGAAAACCTACAGAATGGAAAAAAAACTCATTACTATGAATAGATCTGGCAGATGATTAATTCCTTGAATACACAGAAAACTGTAAAAACAAAATAGGAATTCAAGTTAGCAAGCCATTAAATGTTCTAGTGAAATTAATAGATATTTTACAAAAGAACAAATACTGAATGTCGATAAACATATGACAAAATGTTTATGTTTGCTAGATACAAGAGAAATGCAAATTAAAAACAGAGATTTCATCTTACCTCAGTTAAAAATATCAATAGTTGGAGGGCAACAAATTCTGGGAACAATATGGACAAAAGGAAACTTTATCCACTGCTAAAGAGAATGAAATCTAGTTTCCCAAGCTGTGGAAAACAATAAGGGCCTTCCTCAGAAAACAAAAATAGATCTACCACATGCTTCAGGTTTAAGACTTTTTTTTCAGATAGAAATGTATAAATTCTTTTTTTTTATAATATAGACATTTTTACTTTTACTATGTCCTAAAATAGCGTGTAATTTTTTGATAGAGTTTGGGCAAAATTGGATACTTGTTGAACTCACGTCAATTAAATACACATTAATTGAATATAGACCCGTGCATGTCCTTCTTCCAACCCTCTCACCCCTCCAGATTTTTTATACGAAATATTTTTATCTCAAGATAAATATCAGAGAGAATCTTCTACATGTAGGTTTATTTCAACACTTTTCACAAGAACTAAGTTCTGCTATAATTAAGGAATGGGAAAGAAAGTGTGGTATATATACACAATGGACTTTTTTTTTTTCCATCCCAAATAAGAACTAAGCTCTACAATCACAGGAAAATAGATGCAGCTGTATATAATCACATTCCCCTAGTAACCAAAAGATGAATATCATGTTTTCCTTTACTTTTACTTCATAGAATATGTATAGGTAAAGAAAATCATGTATGTATACGTAACATGAAATAGAAATAAAGTGGAGGAAGTAACAAAAGAGACTTACAGGAGAGGGGAAAGTGGTTGAAACAGAAATTAGGGTGTTGGGTAAGGAATGATCAATATACAGTGCATAATTTTTCAGCTTTGATCAAAAATGATTTTTAAAAACTAACTTACAAGGTTACAGGTTTGATTATGAAATTTTCATGCACTTTTGTTTGATTTACCCTAAACTTCCCTATTTCCATGATTCCCATCAATGTTTGAACTCTGACTTTCTACATTCTTCTTCGACCTTTGTCTTGTATTCTATTTTACTGCTCTCACTTGAAGCCTATTTTCTCCCCTGTTATGTGTCCCCTTGTGGTTTTCTGTTTTCTACATGCTTTAATTCTCACATAAATACACATAGATAAAGATTATAAGTGCTGGCAAGTGACCAGTGTTTAAGAGCTCTTGCTGCTCCTGCAGAAGGACATCCATGATGGACAGGTTACAGCTGCCAGTAACTCCAGTTCCATGGGATTTGATCTTCTGTTCTCTGTGCACAACCACACACACTTGCACATAAACAAAAATAAAATAAATAGAATAATAAATAGACAATAAATAAAAATAAAATAAAAAATAGGAGCTAGATTCAGCATATGACAGAGAACATGCTGTTTTAGTCTTACATACATTTTATGAAATCTTATGTATACATAGTACCATGCCTGTGTCTTGAAAGAACAATGAGAGGGAATGTTTCACTAAATTTTCTTGAAATGAATAATACAATTTGAAAGTAAGAGAGACTGGTTTATATAGTTTTCTGTTCTAATAAAATATCAGCAGTCTAAGCAAATAAAACTAATAGAGTAATTTACAATTTAGTCAACAAAAAGATTTTAATCTCAGAAAAATTATAGTATAGTATGATTAAACTCTATTACCTGACATAGCTAAATTTTTATCAAAATGAATATAACAATAAAATATTAATAGTGTGCTTGGAAATAATAGATAAACAAATATTTCATCTTACTGTACAGTGATATTACTGTCTTGTTGCTGCATCATTAGCTGTTCTCCAACATTCTTGCCATAACAGAATGTCTTGGATACTGATTCACTGAATCAGAGCTCACTGTCACTGGGAACAGGAAGCACCGCTGACACTGGAGCTATATAATGCTTAGTTTCAAAGTATCAGTTACCAGGTCTGTGAATTGGGAGTGCAGTATGAACTTCTTCCGCTTTCTCAGTTCTAAACTGTGGAGATAGAATTCTTCCAACGTCATGTACGCTAATCAAGTTTGGTCATGACATGTTCTAGAGTAATGTGTTACATGCACTAACTGCCATAGCATTATGTTCATTAGGCTTTCACAACAACTTGGAATTTTCAAATTGATTTTAGATAAATCTTATTGTGATATAACATCAAAATATAAACATATTCAATGTGTTATTCGACGTGTCTATGACTATTCTTAAAGTAGAGTCAGCTGAATGCCCATTCAAATTTAGAAACAAAATGGTCATTCCCTGGGATGTCACTTTCCAAGTCATTCAAATAAACTTTCCTTGCTTTTGTGCTTCATATACTCTGAAATGGTAATTAATTTCCTTTGTAATCAGAACTGATTTTGTTTATAATTACCATTTTCCAATTATTGGGAAGTAAAATACATTAATATTTAGATTAATTATCCAATCACTAGTTATTCTATTACAATTTATTCATTGCTTAGCTGTTACTAACCTATTATAAGTTTTGATAATGGGAATTAGTAAAATATATTTGTATAATAATTTTGTCATTTAAAAGTATAAATATCTACATTTTGTTATGTATCTACTTGCCTCCCTTTTAAAAATATTTTCTATTAGAAAATTTTATAATCTGTTACTATTTGATATTTCATACTGTATCTAATGTGTTTTTTATCATATCCACCCCTCGATCCCTCCCCTCCTATTACTCCCCTATTTCTCTAATCACATTTTCCCATCAACTTCTTGAGCTCTTTTTTTTTTTTTTCAATGAGCTGAGTTCACTAAGCACTAACTATAGATTCATGGGTGTATGACTGTAGTTGGGCAGCCTCACTTGAAAGTGAGCAAAGGTCCTGTCTCAGAATAAGTTAGAATATGGTCTTCTGACCCCTCCATGAAGCCTGGCAAGCATGGGCCCACCCTTGTACACTTGCACACATACACACACACGTACATGCAGGCATGTACACAGACACAGAGAGAGAGATAGAAAGAGAGAAGGAAATTTCTTTATTTGAGATATGTTAAAGATATTTTAGATAAGTGACATAAATGCAGCAACTGCAAGATTTTGATAGGATCTAAACTAAAAATCTGACTTACAGATGCCTTGCATGCAATCACTTCGTGCTTGTTTCTGAAAGAAATTAAACAAAATTTCATGTAACTAATTTTTTACAGATGGAGTCATAACGGAATTTAATATTTCCAGAAGTGAACACTCCAACCCAATTCTAAAAATAATTGTATCATAGACTCCATCTGCTACAATGCTGTGTTCAATTGTAGTATCCATAATTCTGTATCATAAATAAGCTGTGCTGTTAGATTACTGTACTGTTCCTACACACTTATGCTATCACTTTTCATATAAACATAATAAAGCTATAACTTACTTATTTTATGAGTTCAACAAAATATTAGTTTGAATAAGAAATGAATTACTAAGTTAAATTATACTAATAATGCATTTTGCATGCTTTTATGTATTTAAGGGACGTGTTATCCTTAGAAAAATCCAGTAGACTTTTTCTTAAATGAAAAGAGAGAACCATAGCCAAACAAATGCTTAACAAATTTAAATTGAGGAGCTTTTAGATTTCATCCCAGGTTTACTGTTAAATATAGTCTACCTTCTGGAGAACCAAACACTTTTTTTTAATGTTATTTCAGCAATTAGCAAAATAGTTCTATGCAATAAAAACCTGCAAATCCCAGTGCTTGTTGTTGTTATTTTGTATTATCTCCAGTTCCCTTGGAGAAGCTGTGCTTCAGGCTGTGGTTGAGGTGAGCACAGCTAAACCTAGTTCTGGTTCTCAACTAGGGATATTGATTCAGGGACTATTCAAATGTCTTCTGGTTAAGGGGTAAGCTACATGCAGAATGGCTGCCCTCCCCACCTCCTTTTCAATGGAAGATCAGGGGAGCACTTGACAGTGAACCAAACTGGAAAGTGCTCCAGTCAGTTTAATACACACTTGAGGGCTGGAGAGATGGCCTAGCGCTTAAGAGCGCCGACCGCTCTTACAGAAGACCCGGGTTCGATCCCCAGCACCCACATGGCGGCCGAGAACCGTCTGAAACTCCAATTCCAGGAGAACTCCAGTTCCAGGGGAATCCGACGCCCTCTTCTGACCTCCGCGGCATTGCACGACACGGGTGCACAGACCTGCATGCAGACAGTACATTCATACACATACAGAAATAAATAAAATTAAAAAAAAAATACACACTTGATTAGACTGGAAATCATACTTTTGGGTAAACAAATTTTTCCTGGAGAGGACTATATCATACATTTTTGCTTACAAACCTGCCAATGCTTTTCTAGTCTCAGTTTCACAGGTCTAAGATGGAGTTTTAGGATGTGCTCTTTATATTGTGTGAATTTGCAGATTTATTTTCCAGACTCCTAAGATAAAAAAAATAGTGATGATGAAAAGGAGAGGAATAGAACAAATGGTGGAGACATAGGTTTTAAAAGTGAAAAGAACAACTTGTCTCCAAGAAACATAGGAAGAGTTAGGAAAACAAATTCTTCACAGAGAGGAATATAAAATTCACTTTTGCCTGCATACCTGCCCTGTGCTGTTCTAAAAATCTCAACTTCACAGAAGTAAGATGGAGTTTCAGAACGTGCTGTTTATATTGTGTGAATTTGGCTCTTTATTGTCCAGAGTCCTATGATCAAAAAAAATAGTGATGATGAAAAAGAGATGACTTAGTCTTGGAAAATCACCAACTATGGTTACATGGTGTGAATGTTTAGGTTTCTTCAGGCATAGATTTAGGTTCCCAATTTAATATTATTGACAGGTTTTTGGAGCCATATTATTTTTCTCTGTACTTATAGAAAAGAATTGGAGAATATCCTTTCTTTGGTAATCCAGGGACTATTTCAGCCTAATGATTACCACTGCAAAATGGGTGTCTCAAGTCATTTGCTTTCCCATCTAAAGCAGTAGAGCTCATTTTAATGAAAATGTGGGCACATTCAGCAGTACAAGTTCCAATAATACAATGTCATTTTCTCTGTATGATTTCTAAATTTTATGTCTAAAAAATATTTTGAGTTTCATTGCACATCATTCCTGACCTTGAGGATCATGAGAAATTTTTACAAAAACATAATGTTCATATGATCAAATGTCTTATGATATGTCATATAAAATTAAATATATTTGCACATTTTAGTGATTTCTTATAATTTTATTTTTCTTAACTTTAATATGTTTTACATTTCAATTCAAATTTTGCCATTTTCAGACAATGTAATTTAATGGTATTTAGTTCCCCTTCTCCACCTACAGCTCTCTTTATTGTCCCATTCCTGTGCAGTTGAATCTACTTTATTAAATATATAATAATGTCTATAGCGTGTAATTTCTGTCTCCAAATATCCATTGATGTCAGTCTATCCAGTGGAGCCTAGTTAACCTGTCAAGAGCCCATTGAAAAAGACTGTCTTGATCCCTCCCAGCAGACCTGTTGCCAAAATTTCCTTTTGAGTGTTTTTTTTTTCTTTTTTCTGAGATTTTCATATCATGATATGTGTATATATTTTTTTATCAAATCAAGAACTAACTTCTCACTCCTCAACTCTCCCCAGGACCCTGCATCACATTCCCCTCCCAAGTCATATCTTCATTTTATAGTTTTAAAGCAGTTAATTAATTATAGTCCACTGAGTCCAGTTAGTGCTGCCTTTATACACATGAATGTGTGTTCATCCACTGAGGCAGGGTCACCTGCAAGCGTCTTCACTATAGAGAAAAGTGACTTTCCTATCAAGTAGCCTTTATCAGCTAGAGGTGGGACTTCAGGACTACCTCTTCTCTCCATGCTGGAGTGCAGATTTTGTTCTTGTGCAGATCTTCTTCAGGTAGCCACCACTGCTGAGTTCATGTGTATAACAGCCATGTCAGAGGACTGCGTTCCAAAACACTCCTCCACATCTTCTGGCTCTGTGCTGTATAGCTTTAGTTGTCAACTTAGCACGCCTACGTAGAAGGAACCTCAACTGAGGTTTTCCTTCCACTGGGTTGGCCTTTGGCCATGTTTATGGATCATTTTCTTGATTGTTGACTGATATTGGAGGGCTCAGATCACCTTTGAGGGTGGTCCTGTACTGAATAAGAAAGAAGCCTGAACACAGGCTAGAGTGCAAGCCAATAGGCAGCATACATCCATGATCTAGGTTCGGCTCCTGCTTCTAGATTCCAGCTTTGAGTTCCTACCGTTACTTTCCCCAGTGATGAACTGCAGCATAAGAGAAGTAAGATAAAACCAACCCTTCCCGAGAGCCGTCTGAAACTCCAATTCCAGGAGAACTCCAGCTCCAGGGGAATCCGAGACCCTCTTCTGACCTCCGCGGCATTGCACGACACGGGTGCACAGACCTGCATGCAGACAGTACATTGATACACATACAGAAATAATAATAAATAAAAAAAAAATTAAAAAAAAAAACAAAAAACAACCCTTCCCTCTCCCAAGTTGGTTTAGGTCAGTGTTTTTATCATAGCAATAGGAAGCAAACTTAGGCTCTTACATTTATTTTTCCCTGAGCCATGGGTGGTGTTTAGGTTGACACAGATTTTCCATTTATAGCTGAGCACCCAGAGTCACTTATTCCCAGAACTTTGAATAGTAAATAGTGCATCTCTACATTAGTCACTGCCCACTGCAATAAGAAGCTTCTCTCAGGAAGTTTGGGAGCAGTTAAAACCTTCAAATACAGACGTAAATATTTAAAAGACAGTTTAACATAACCATTTAGGAAAACAACATCATAGGTTCAGTGCAGGGCTTATGACATACCTAACTAAGCATTAATTCCCTCCTATGGAACAAGCCTCAAGTCCAATCAGTCAAGTCCAAGCAATTTGTTATGCAATAACAGTCTTGTCCCTGTTGCACAGTTAGGTGCTTCTTTCCAGTCAGGTGAGGATAGGAGGACGGAGAGTCCAGTGCTACATTAGACCATTCGTGTCTTTTTCTCCCCAGCAGCCTGAATAACACATTTCAACACTATATTAAATCCTTGATAAAGTCTGTTAAAGCTAGCCAGCAGGGAGACAGTTTCTTGGTCAGTTCAAGGGAGGTTTCTCTGCAACATAAATGTGTGGTTTCTTCAGCATTAAGATCTTGGATCTTACCATGTACTTTTCATGGCAAATTCAGAAAAGCGACAGTAGCCTCTGGTTTGGGGTCCCTCAGGTGCATCTCTGACTAATAATTCTTAGAGGTAACAAATGTTTGGCAGTGAGATTTTCATTAATAACCAATGTCTTCTAGGAATAGTGCTGTTCACTAAAGTGGGATACTTCCGTTCAAACTTTTAGAAAAAGATTGTATTTATAGTTAGAATACAAATGGCTTCATCATGAATTTTTTTATTTTATGACACCCTTATACTTTGAGACAGGTCGTTCTCTCTCCTTTCTCATCCCACTGTCTCTCTCATTATGACTATATTTGGTTAAAACTTACTCTGAAGCATAATGTGCCTATTAAAACACCTGAATCCTCTTACAACATATTTGATTTCATCTTTGACATAGGGCATATTTTATTACAGCATGCTGAATTTGATCTTTTTTCTATAGGCTGCTTTTTATTGGTCATACCTTTCACTTGGTCAGAAATGTTTTTAATCTTATCTTTTCCTGGTTTACTCATTTGCACTTAGAGACTGGCTAGTTCCTTTCTGATCTCATTTTGGTAATTTCTCTTCCTGATACACCATCACAAAGGCAGCACTCATTACTAACATTTTTCCTGTAAACTTTTTTGATGAAAAGAAAACCAGAATTATACTAGACATATTGGCAAAAGCTCTTCAACGAAATGATAATTTCATGAAAAGTTTCATTTGTGCATAATGTGTCTGAGTTTTGACCTTTTGAAAAGATTTCTTCATTGTGTAGAACTTTAAGTTCCCTTTGTCTGGTTTTGCTTTTTTTTTTTTTTTTTCAGTTTGTCAAAATACCACAGAAAAAAACCTGTGATGCTGCTGATTCTAAATATGACTATCAATGGAACAACAGTGTTATCTCATGAACATATTTCCCTCAAACATATACATTTTCTCACTCACTTAAATATATATTTAACTTGTGTTAGCAATGGCATGTAATTTCCTAAGTTTTAGAATGGACACAAACATTATCTGTTTTCCTCTGAACAACTGACAATGTGGAAATAATGGATATATATGATTGTCAAAATCTAGTTTGTTTATTTATATTTATTTATTTATTTGGTACTATTTCTTGCCACACTTAACATTTATTCTAAATAAGTATGCTTTCTTTACATACTTCCTTTAGATTTGGTCATGTTAGCTAATGAGTTGCAAATGTGGAAGAAAGTATCACACTTTGTTACACTATCCTTATATAAATCAAGAAAAATTTGAACATTTGCACAACATAGCTTACCTTTGAATTTACTTCCCTGGTATCCTTAAATATATATTAATTGCTCATAGGGAAAGCCCTAAAATAAGCATGATAATACTTATGCATGTGCTTCATGAGTCATTTAATTAAAATGCATGTAAATACAAATTTTAATTAGAAATATTATACATGAAGAATAACTTATTTTCTTTTATTATACACATTTTTAATTCATTCATCAATCTAGTATTGATTTTAAACCTAGGGTATTTTTACTCTTCATTAAAAGACTTAATTGGAACAAACAATTCAATTAGCCATCATAGATTATTAGATATTTGTCTGAATTAAAATCTACCACTATATTAAACTCACACAAATGTTTAAGCATCAATGATCAATTCTTAAAATGTAATTTGTATTTTGTAGAAACATTGTTAATCAATTGTTAAAATAAAATTGTACCATTACAAAATTGTTTCTTTTTAGTATGTGTATGTGACTGCAGGTTTGTACAGAGGCCAGAGGCATTGCATTTCCAAACAAATGAAGCTACAGGCAATTGTGAGCCAACTATTCTGGTTGCTTGGAAATGAACTTGGGCCCTCTGAATAAGGAACAAGTGCTCTTAGCAACTGAGCCATTGTTCCAGCCCCACATAGTGATTTTCACATAGTTGTTCATGAGGTATAGATCCATACTCTCACAAAATAACATACTAATTTTTTTGTCTTTTTGAGACAGGGTCTCCCTTTAGTCCCAGATGGCCTAGAGCTCACTCTGTAGACCAGGCAGGCCTTGAACTCACAAAGATCCACCTGCTTCTGCCTCCCAAGTGCTAGGATTAAAGGCATGCACCACCATGCTTGGTATGATACTAATTTTTAAAGACTAGAAAATGAAATCTGTATCTCTGGTGATCTCTCTGTCTCTCTCTGTCTCTCTGTTTCTCTCTCTCGCTCACTCTCTCTCTCTCTGCATGTGTGTGTCTCTCTCTCTGTGTCTCTCTTTCTCTCGACCTTTATGTTATTAAACTACAGTAATTATCCTTAAATATTTTAAGGACTTAATACTGTGTATTACTGTCAGGAATTTTAATAGAAATCTAGGACATACCTTTTAAAGTGTATTATATTCAGATGAAATTTTTGTCAAGACTAGCTTACTTAGGACATAAAAATAATCATAAATAGGATATTACTTCTAGGTTTGCATAATATTTTATAGTACATGCTAGTTTTATATACATTACTCCATATAATAGGCATATCTTTGAGCATATCTCAATATTATTTTTCTTCTGTTTTTAACACCAGAGGGTAATTGGAAAATGAGAATTCAAGGCTTTCAGAAACAAATATCTTTAATCATTTGAGTTAGAAACAAAAATTATATAACAACCACAAAAAAACAAGTTAAATCAAAAACCCTCTTGGAGAGAATTCAAAATTATCTTAGACTAAGTAATCATATTAGGAAATAATCTCATAATTAAATTAGAAATTAATAAAATTCTAAATTATATCAATAACATGAGGTGGTTGAATTGTGAAGCAAATGTGTCATTTGCTCAAGTTTTAATATACTTTATTTAAGTGACTGGAATAACTACCTATGAAATAAATTCAAATGGAAAATTACACATGGACACATGCCTATCTGTCTATGGGGTAAAATGTTAGCACTCAGCAATAACACAGTTGAAATGACTGAACTATGTTAGTCTCCTAAATATTCTTTACTTCGTTTTAATTTAGATAACAGTATATTGATGTATCTAATGTTCTACATGATGTTTCATTGCATGCATACTTTACATAATGATTAAATCAGATCAAATACTCTCTGTTTATGAAGAACACATTAAAATACTTCCTTCTAGACTTCTAAATGTACAATGTATTAATGTTATCTGTGATCACCTTCCTGTACAAGCACACACTAGAACATTAGTGCTATCCAGCTGTANAAACACAAACTCAAATTTTTATCCTTGGTATATATGCAAGAATGCATGAAAACTGGTTGAGGGCAGGACTATGCGAAGTTTCAGATAGGGGCAAGGTCTAAATATGACTAAAATATAGTATTTGAAATACACAAAAATTAATAAAAATGTATTTTGTAAAAACGAAACTATGAGACATTAGAAGAGGGAACCATCTCCCATAATCATGAATTAGAGTGATTGATATTGTAAACTGGCTACATTACCAAAAGAAATGTACAATTAATTAAAATTCTATTGTCATTCATCAGATTTTTTTTGAATTTGTTTATTTATTTATTTTTCTTTTTGAGACAGGGTTTCCATGTAGCCTCAGCTGGCCTGGAACTTACTATATAGACCAGGATGGCCTTGCTCTCATAGAGTTCTGCCTGCTACTGCTTCCCCAGTGCAAGGGTTACAGACATGTGCCACGATGTCCAGCCCATGATGATATTTTAAAAGTGTATTTTAATACATGTGATATCCAAAGACTCCAGGTATCTAAAAATCTTAGGCAAAAGAATAGAATTGATGGTGATATCATGCCTGATTCCAAGTTCTATTAGAGAGCCATAATGACAAAACCAGCATAGTACATATACTGAAGAAAATAGTCTTTTCAGGAGATGATGCTGGTAAAACTGGATATCTCCATGGAGAAGAATGAAATGAAATCTGTATCTGTCACTGTATAGAAAAATAAATTCCAAATGGATTAATTAGTGCAACTTGAGATCTCACAGTCTGAAACTGTTAGAGAGAGATGTAAGCATATGTAACAAATTTCTGACTAGGACTCGGGTCACTTAGGAAATAATGCCAATAATTAACAAATGGAACTAAGGAAGTTAAAGGGCTTTTGCTCAACAAAAGAAACGATTAATGGACTGAAGAGAAAACCTACAGATTGGAAAAAAAAAACTCATTACTATGAATAGATCTGGCAGATGATTAATTCCTTGAATACACAGAAAACTGTAAAAACAAAATAGGAATTCAAGTTAGCAAGCCATTAAATGTTCTAGTGAAATTAATAGATATTTTACAAAAGAACAAATACTGAATGTCGATAAACATATGACAAAATGTTTATGTTTGCTAGATACAAGAGAAATGCAAATTAAAAACAGAGATTTCATCTTACCTCAGTTAAAAATATCAATAGTTGGAGGGCAACAAATTCTGGGAACAATATGAACAAAAGGAAACTTTATCCACTGCTAAAGAGAATGAAATCTAGTTTCCCAAACTGTGGAAAACAATAAGGACCTTCCTCAGAAAACAAAAATAGATCTACCACATGCTTCAGGTTTAAGACTTTTTTTTCCGATAGAAATGTATAAATTCTTTTTTTTTATAATATAGACATTTTTACTTTTACTATGTCCTAAAATAGCATGTAATTTTTTGATAGAGTTTGGGCAAAATTGGATACTTGTTGAACTCATGTCAATTAAATACACATTAATTGAATATAGACCCGTGCATGTCCTTCTTCCAACCCTCTCACCCCTCCAGATTTTTTATACGAAATATTTTTATCTCAAGATAAATATCAGAGAGAATCTTCTACATGTAGGTTTATTTCAACACTTTTCACAAGAACTAAGTTCTGCTATAATTAAGGAATGGGAAAGAAAGTGTGGTATATATACACAATGGACTTTTTTTTTTTTCCATCCCAAATAAGAACTAAGCTCTACAATCACAGGAAAATAGATGCAGCTGTATATAATCACATTCCCCTAGTAACCAAAAGATGAATATCATGTTTTCCTTTACTTTTACTTCATAGAATATGTATAGGTAAAGAAAATCATGTATGTATACGTAACATGAAATAGAAATAAAGTGGAGGAAGTAACAAAAGAGACTTACAGGAGAGGGGAAAGTGGTTGAAACAGAAATTAGGGTGTTAGGTAAGGAATGATCAATATACAGTGCATAATTTTTCAGCTTTGATCAAAAATGATTTTTAAAAACTAACTTACAAGGTTACAGGTTTGATTATGAAATTTTCATGCACTTTTGTTTGATTTACCCTAAACTTCCCTATTTCCATGATTCCCATCAATGTTTGAACTCTGACTTTCTACATTCTTCTTCGACCTTTGTCTTGTATTCTATTTTACTGCTCTAACTTGAAGCCTATTTTCTCCCCTGTTATGTGTCCCCTTGTGGTTTTCTGTTTTCTACATGCTTTAATTCTCACACAAATACACATAGATAAAGATTATAAGTGCTGGCAAGTGACCAGTGTTTAAGAGCTCTTGCTGTTCCTGCAGAAGGACATCCATGATGGACAGGTTACAGCTGCCAGTAACTCCAGTTCCACGGGATTTGATCTTCTGTTCTCTGTGCACAACCACACACACTTGCACATAAACAAAAATAAAATAAATAGAATAATAAATAGACAATAAATAAAAATAAAATAAAAAATAGGAGCTAGATTCAGCATATGACAGAGAACATGCTGTTTTAGTCTTACATACATTTTATGAAATCTTATGTATACATAGTACCATGCCTGTGTCATGAAAGAACAATGAGAGGGAATGTTTCACTAAATTTTCTTGAAATGAATAATACAATTTGAAAGTAAGAGAGACTGGTTTATATAGTTTTCTGTTCTAATAAAATATCAGCAGTCTAAGCAAATAAAACTAATAGAGTAATTTACAATTTAGTCAACAAAAAGATTTTAATCTCAGAAAAATTATAGTAAAGTATGATTAAACTCTATTACCTGACATAGCTAAATTTTTATCAAAATGAATATAACAATAAAATATTAATAGTGTGCTTGGAAATAATAGATAAACAAATATTTCATCTTACTGTACAGTGATATTACTGTCTTGCTGCTGCATCATTAGCTGTTCTCCAACATTCTTGCCATAACAGAATGTCTTGGATACTGATTCACTGAATCAGAGCTCACTGTCACTGGGAACAGGAAGCACCGCTGACACTGGAGATATATAATTCTTAGTTTCAAAGTATCAGTTACCAGGTCTGTGAATTGGGAGTGCAGTATGAACTTCTTCCGCTTTCTCAGTTCTAAACTGTGGAGATAGAATTCTTCCAACGTCATGTACGCTAATCAAGTTTGGTCATGACATGTTCTAGAGTAATGTGTTACATGCACTAACTGCCATAGCATTATGTTCATTAGGCTTTCACAACAACTTGGAATTTTCAAATTGATTTTAGATAAATCTTATTGTGATATAACATCAAAATATAAACATATTCAATGTGTTATTCGACGTGTCTATGACTATTCTTAAAGTAGAGTCAGCTGAATGCCCATTCAAATTTAGAAACAAAATGGTCATTCCCTGGGATGTCACTTTCCAAGACATTCAAATAAACTTTCCTTGCTTTTGTGCTTCATATACTCTGAAATGGTAATTAATTTCCTTTGTAATCAGAACTGATTTTGTTTATAATTACCATTTTCCAATTATTGGGAAGTAAAATACATTAATATTTAGATTAATTATCCAATCACTAGTTATTCTATTACAATTTATTCATTGCTTAGCTGTTACTAACCTATTATAAGTTTTGATAATGAGAATTAGTAAAATATATTTGTATAATAATTTTGTCATTTAAAAGTATAAATATCTACATTTTGTTATGTATCTACTTGCCTCCCTTTTAAAAATATTTTCTATTAGAAAATTTTATAATCTGTTACTATTTGATATTTCATACTGTATCTAATGTGTTTTTTATCATATCCACCCCTCGATCCCTCCCCTCCTATTACTCCCCTATTTCTCTAATCACTTTTTCCCATCAACTTCTTGAGCTCTTTTTTTTTTTTTTCAATGAGCTGAGTTCACTAAGCACTAACTATAGATTCATGGGTGTATGACTGTAGTTGGGCAGCCTCACTTGAAAGTGAGCAAAGGTCCTGTCTCAGAATAAGTTAGAATATGGTCTTCTGACCCCTCCATGAAGCCTGGCAAGCATGGGCCCACCCTTGTACACTTGCACACATACACACACATGTACATGCAGGCATGTACACAGACACAGAGAGAGAGATAGAAAGAGAGAAGGAAATTTCTTTATTTGAGATATGTTAAAGATATTTTAGATAAGTGACATAAATGCAGCAACTGCAAGATTTTGATAGGATCTAAACTAAAAATCTGACTTACAGATGCCTTGCATGCAATCACTTCGTGCTTGTTTCTGAAAGAAATTAAACAAAATTTCATGTAACTAATTTTTTACAGATGGAGTCATAACGGAATTTAATATTTCCAGAAGTGAACACTCCAACCCAATTCTAAAAATAATTGTATCATAGACTCCATCTGCTACAATGCTGTGTTCAATTGTAGTATCCATAATTCTGTATCATAAATAAGCTGTGCTGTTAGATTACTGTACTGTTCCTACACACTTATGCTATCACTTTTCATATAAATATAATAAAGCTATAACTTACTTATTTTATGAGTTCAACAAAATATTAGTTTGTATAAGAAATGAATTACTAAGTTAAATTATACTAATAATGCATTTTGCATGCTTTTATGTATTTAAGGGACGTGTTATCCTTAGAAAAATCCAGTAGACTTTTTCTTAAATGAAAAGAGAGAACCATAGCCAAACAAATGCTTAACAAATTTAAATTGAGGAGCTTTTAGATTTCATCCCAGGTTTACTGTTAAATATAGTCTACCTTCTGGAGAACCAAACACTTTTTTTTAATGTTATTTCAGCAATTAGCAAAATAGTTCTATGCAATAAAAACCTGCAAATCCCAGTGCTTGTTGTTGTTATTTTGTATTATCTCCAGTTCCCTTGGAGAAGCTGTGCTTCAGGCTGTGGTTGAGGTGAGCACAGCTAAACCTGGTTCTGGTTCTCAACTAGGGATATTGATTCAGGGACTATTCAAATGTCTTCTGGTTAAGGGGTAAGCTACATGCAGAATGGCTGCCCTCCCCACCTCCTTTTCAATGGAAGATCAGGGGAGCACTTGACAGTGAACCAAACTGGAAAGTGCTCCAGTCAGTTTAATACACACTTGAGGGCTGGAGAGATGGCCTAGCGGTTAAGAGCGCCGACCGCTCTTACAGAAGACCCGGGTT
>VZQC01011750.1:44532-72565 GCA_009823505.1 Rhizomys pruinosus | reverse complement strand
CTTCCCTCTCCCAAGTTGGTTTAGGTCAGTGTTTTTATCATAGCAATAGGAAGCAAACTTAGGCTCTTACATTTATTTTTCCCTGAGCCATGGGTGGTGTTTAGGTTGACACAGATTTTCCATTTATAGCTGAGCACCCAGAGTCACTTATTCCCAGAACTTTGAATAGTAAATAGTGCATCTCTACATTAGTCACTGCCCACTGCAATAAGAAGCTTCTCTCAGGAAGTTTGGGAGCAGTTAAAACCTTCAAATACAGACGTAAATATTTAAAAGACAGTTTAACATAACCATTTAGGAAAACAACATCATAGGTTCAGTGCAGGGCTTATGACATACCTAACTAAGCATTAATTCCCTCCTATGGAACAAGCCTCAAGTCCAATCAGTCAAGTCCAAGCAATTTGTTATGCAATAACAGTCTTGTCCCTGTTGCACAGTTAGGTGCTTCTTTCCAGTCAGGTGAGGATAGGAGGACGGAGAGTCCAGTGCTACATTAGACCATTCGTGTCTTTTTCTCCCCAGCAGCCTGAATAACACATTTCAACACTATATTAAATCCTTGATAAAGTCTGTTAAAGCTAGCCAGCAGGGAGACAGTTTCTTGGTCAGTTCAAGGGAGGTTTCTCTGCAACATAAATGTGTGGTTTCTTCAGCATTAAGATCTTGGATCTTACCATGTACTTTTCATGGCAAATTCAGAAAAGCGACAGTAGCCTCTGGTTTGGGGTCCCTCAGGTGCATCTCTGACTAATAATTCTTAGAGGTAACAAATGTTTGGCAGTGAGATTTTCATTAATAACCAATGTCTTCTAGGAATAGTGCTGTTCACTAAAGTGGGATACTTCCGTTCAAACTTTTAGAAAAAGATTGTATTTATAGTTAGAATACAAATGGCTTCATCATGAATTTTTTTATTTTATGACACCCTTATACTTTGAGACAGGTCGTTCTCTCTCCTTTCTCATCCCACTGTCTCTCTCATTATGACTATATTTGGTTAAAACTTACTCTGAAGCATAATGTGCCTATTAAAACACCTGAATCCTCTTACAACATATTTGATTTCATCTTTGACATAGGGCATATTTTATTACAGCATGCTGAATTTGATCTTTTTTCTATAGGCTGCTTTTTATTGGTCATACCTTTCACTTGGTCAGAAATGTTTTTAATCTTATCTTTTCCTGGTTTACTCATTTGCACTTAGAGACTGGCTAGTTCCTTTCTGATCTCATTTTGGTAATTTCTCTTCCTGATACACCATCACAAAGGCAGCACTCATTACTAACATTTTTCCTGTAAACTTTTTTGATGAAAAGAAAACCAGAATTATACTAGACATATTGGCAAAAGCTCTTCAACGAAATGATAATTTCATGAAAAGTTTCATTTGTGCATAATGTGTCTGAGTTTTGACCTTTTGAAAAGATTTCTTCATTGTGTAGAACTTTAAGTTCCCTTTGTCTGGTTTTGCTTTTTTTTTTTTTTTTCAGTTTGTCAAAATACCACAGAAAAAAACCTGTGATGCTGCTGATTCTAAATATGACTATCAATGGAACAACAGTGTTATCTCATGAACATATTTCCCTCAAACATATACATTTTCTCACTCACTTAAATATATATTTAACTTGGGTTAGCAATGGCATGTAATTTCCTAAGTTTTAGAATGGACACAAACATTATCTGTTTTCCTCTGAACAACTGACAATGTGGAAATAATGGATATATATGATTGTCAAAATCTAGTTTGTTTATTTATATTTATTTATTTATTTGGTACTATTTCTTGCCACACTCTTAACATTTATTCTAAATAAGTATGCTTTCTTTACATACTTCCTTTAGATTTGGTCATGTTAGCTAATGAGTTGCAAATGTGGAAGAAAGTATCACACTTTGTTACACTATCCTTATATAAATCAAGAAAAATTTGAACATTTGCACAACATAGCTTACCTTTGAATTTACTTCCCTGGTATCCTTAAATATATATTAATTGCTCATAGGGAAAGCCCTAAAATAAGCATGATAATACTTATGCATGTGCTTCATGAGTCATTTAATTAAAATGCATGTAAATACAAATTTTAATTAGAAATATTATACATGAAGAATAACTTATTTTCTTTTATTATACACATTTTTAATTCATTCATCAATCTAGTATTGATTTTAAACCTAGGGTATTTTTACTCTTCATTAAAAGACTTAATTGGAACAAACAATTCAATTAGCCATCATAGATTATTAGATATCTGTCTGAATTAAAATCTACCACTATATTAAACTCACACAAATGTTTAAGCATCAATGATCAATTCTTAAAATGTAATTTGTATTTTGTAGAAACATTGTTAATCAATTGTTAAAATAAAATTGTACCATTACAAAATTGTTTCTTTTTAGTATGTGTATGTGACTGCAGGTTTGTACAGAGGCCAGAGGCATTGCATGTCCAAACAAATGAAGCTACAGGCAATTGTGAGCCAACTATTCTGGTTGCTTGGAAATGAACTTGGGCCCTCTGAATAAGGAACAAGTGCTCTTAGCAACTGAGCCATTGTTCCAGCCCCACATAGTGATTTTCACATAGTTGTTCATGAGGTATAGATCCATACTCTCACAAAATAACATACTAATTTTTTTGTCTTTTTGAGACAGGGTCNAAAGAAGAGGGAAAAAGAGGGCAGTGATGCTTTAAAATGGTAAATTCAATTTTTTTTCTCCAACTTCAAATACACACATGCACACACAACACACCACACACAAACCAAACACATCACACATACAAACCGAGCGGAGATTTCGTTCTTTCTCTCTCTTTTTCTCTCTCTTTTCTCTCTTCTTCTTTTTCTTGTCTTCTTGCTTTCTTTCTTTCTTTCCTTTTTCCGCTTTCTTCTTTTCCTTTTTTTCTCTATTTCTTTCGTTCTTTTCTTTTCGTTTTTTTTTTCCTCTTTCCCTTTTTCGTTTTTTTTTTCTCTTCCCTCTCTTTCTTCCTTTCTTTCCTTTCTTTACCTTTTTTTCCCTCTTTGTTTTTACTCCAGAGATGTCATGTTTCCCCCCCAAGGAAATGCTTGAAGGCTCCTCCTTGGCAAACCCAAACAAGCATCAATCCTGCCCCAGTGCTCCACACTGGGCCCCCCCCCCAGGGTCATCCAAATGAGGTCCAGCAAGAGTGTGTCAGGGATTGATCTTCCTGCTCTGCCCCCCATGACACAGCCTGGGTAGGCCAACAAGGCAATCTACACTCCTGAGGCCTGAAATCCCATTAGCTGCTCAGTCCACATGCTGAATATCTCAGTAGTCCCATCTGGAATTGAAGGTTTACAGGATTCTCAAGTTCTATATCTGAAGTACAATTCTCAGACCTTATACTAGATTATTTATTTCTGTTTACTGTCCTTTGATGCTTAAGGCACACAGTTAGCCCAGATTAAAAAACTTTTGTTTTCTGAAGGTCAGTTGAGGATCTGGTCCTCAGGAAAGACTTCACATTTTTTAAACTTTCATCAGCTGAGGGGCAATTGTAAATGATTTCAGTTTTTATAAAGGAGAACAATATGAGTTTCTTTTCTTCTTTTTTTTTTTTTTTTTGTTTTTTTTTTGATATTTTTTGAGACAAGGTCTCCGTGTAGCCCCAGCTGACCTGGAACTCACTTTGTAGACCAGGCTGGATGACCAAGTGCTGTGATTAAAAGGATGAGCCACCGCAGGCGTGAATGGACATTTGTGTGTGTGTGCGCGTGTGCGCGCGTATGTGCGTGGGCATGCGTGCGTGCGATGCGTGTGTGTGTGCGTGTGTGTGTGGTGTGTGTGTGTGTTGCCATGGTGACACATGCCCTTGATCCCAGCACTCCACAGGCAGAGGCACGCAGATCTCTGTGAGTTCAAGGCCAGCCTGGTCTACAAAGTGAGTTTCTGGCCAGCTGGGGCTACAAGGGAGAAACCCTGTCTCGAAAAAATGGGAAACCAAAAAAAAAAAAAAAAAAAAAAAAAAAGAAAAAAAAGAGAGAGAAAGAACAAACAAGCAAACTGAAAGGAGACATATAATATCTTATGGGCTGGAGAGTTGGACTAGCAGTTAAGAGCGCTGCTCTTGCAGAGGAACCCGGGTTTCGATCGCCCAGCACCCACACATGGCAGCTGAGAACCTCTTTATAACGCCAGTTCCAGGGGAATCCGACACCCTCGTGTGACCAGGTCCGTTACATTGCACACACGGTACATCACCTACATGCAGACGATACATTCATAACACATATGAAAAATAAATTAAAAAATTAAAAAAATAAATTAATTAATATCTTATTTTGTAACAAATACAAAACATTGCAATGTATGAAACTGGAATTCTTCCAAGTAAGTTTAATAATGTAGAATTTTTAAAATTAATATATTTATATATATATAAGACAATGTAATAATTTAGTATATGTGGACAGCTCCTAATCATAAAAATCAATGTAGTGGGCAGGTCCCTCTCTTCAAATATTTAAGTGTTTCATTAATACCTAATAGTTGTATATAATTATGGGGTAGAGTGTGATATTTCATGGATGATACACAATATGTATTGATCAAGAAGAAGAAGGAATTACTATTTCTGTCTCCTCATAACTATTTTGGATTTGCATAATTGGATTCTTCTCTTGTTATTTATTAAATAAAATCAGATTAGTGTATAGTGTGTCTACTGCTCTGTAGACCACTATAATTTATTACTTTTTTGTTTTTTGTCCTTTTTTTGAGACAAGGCCCTGTAGTCCCAGCTGTCCTGAACTCACGCTGTAGACCAGGCGGGACTTGAACTCACAAAGATCATGCCGCCCTCCTCCAGAGTGCTGAGTTAAAGGCGTGTGCCACCACGCCCGGCAATTTATTACTTTGTATAATTAACTATAATCTCACTGTCGATTTCCTTACTGTCCACTCATCCTGCAGGCTCCAGTAAACACTGTTATAATTCTGATCTACGTAGTAGGCATCCATATACAAAGTCTTCCCCCCCCCCCCTTATTCATAAATTTTACTAAGAGGACATCATTCTTTTTATTGGTGGGAAAGATATTTTTACTTTGTATAGATGCAAGTGTTTGTCGTAGTTTGTCTTTCCAGTGCTGTGACAAAACACTCGGACACCAACGTGGGGAGGAAGGGTTTATTCACACTTACATACATCTCCTGGGTCACATTTCATCACTTAGGGAGCGCAAGACAGGAACTCAGGGCAGGAACCTGGAGGCCATGGAGGACTCCTGTTCACTGGCTTGCTGCTCACTGGCTTGCTCCTGGCTTGCGCTCTGCTCATTCCAGCCTGCCTTCTTATAAGTCACTGCTCAACAAGCAAGACAATACACCACAGATGTGGCCACAGCCAATCCCATGGAGCAAATTTCCCCAATTGAGGCGCCCTCCCTCAACCCAGGTGTATCAGTTTGACATTAAAGCTATTCAGCGAACCATTGACCCCTGTCAACTTGACACACAAAACCATCACGATTAAACCACCACCTTTCAGTTCTTATCCCCAAATATGATGTTAACATGAATCACAACCTACGACAGTACAACCTCAAAAGCCCCATAGTCCTTAAAATTCCAAACACTTAAAAGTTCACAGTCCGTTAAAAGTCTCGTTAACTGTGGGCTGCTGTAAATCCAAAACAAGCACTGCCTTATTTCAAAGGGAAGACTCAGGCACACTCTCAAAACCAAGGTCCAGCAAAGTAGCTCAAGGCTGGACATCCTGGGATTCACTCACGATCTTCTGGGCTCCAAAGGGTCTCGGCAGCTCCCCCTCTCCGACTCTGCCGTCCGTGGCACACTCATCTCGCAGGCCCAGGCCGACTCCATTCTACACCTACCGCTGCTCTTGGTGGTCGTCCCAGGGTACCGGCATCTCCAAAAAGCTGGGGTCGCTACTGAAACTGAGGCAGCACCTTCACCAATGGTCTCTTCTGACCTCTCCTGGTGCAAAGCCTCAGCTTCTCTCCATGACCCCTGCAATCCTGGGGTCTTCACAGCAACCGAGGTGCACTTCCACCAATGGTCTTTCCTGACCTCTCACAGTGCCAAGCCTCGGCTGCTCTCTGTGACCCCCTCAAATTTCAACACCGGAACCATATAGGAGACTCTTACACGTTACCAAGTCCGGCTTCTGGCTCGAGATGGAGGCTCAGGCCCTTTCTGGGTCACAGCTTCTGTGTGCTGACCTTGAAGATATTCTCCCCAGAAGATTTCACCTCAGTGATGCTGGTCTCTTGTTACTTACAGCTGATTTTTCAGCCCCAGCTAACCAGCATCAATTGCCCCAGTACCACAAAAGTTTCACTTCAGGTTCTGGTCTCTTGTTACTTACAGCTGATTCTCCACAGCCCCAGCTGACCAGAACCCACAGATTACACAGTCCTGATGATCTCTGCTCTCCTTTGAAACTAGAAACTTCACAAGCCAGGCCTCCATCTTCTACAACTCCTTCAGCAAAACTGCTCCAAGCTCCACAGCAACAATCTTTAGGCATTCAATGATCTTCCCAGCCCAAAGTTCCAAACGCCTCCACAATCCTTCCCCAAAACACCAAGGTCAGGTCTGTCACAGCAATACCCCACTCTTCTGGTACCAATTTCTGTTCTAGTTTGTCTTCCATTGCTGTGACAAAACACTCTGACCGACACCAACTTGGGGAGGAAAGGGTTTATTCAGCTTACATCTCCTGGGTCACAGTTGATCACTCAGGGAGCCCAAGGTAAGAACTCAGGGCAGGAACCTGGAGGCAGGAGCTGAAGCACAGGCCATGGAGGAATGCTGTCCACTGGCTTGCTCCTGGCTTGCTCTCTGGCTCATGCCCAGCCTGCCTTCTTATACTGTCACTGCTCAACAATCAAGACAATACACCACAGATGTGGCCACAGGCCAATCCAATGGAGCAAATTCCCCAATTGAGGCTCCCTCAACCCAGGTGTGTCAAGTTGACATTAAAGCTATCCAGCACACAACTTCTATCTACTTTTTGAAGTTCATTTAAATTGTTTCTATATCTCACCTCTTTTTAAGAAATATTTTATTAATTATTTTTATTTGATGTGTATATGTGTATTGCCTACAAGTATGTAAATGCATCCATGTCATGCAGTGTTCACGGAGGTTAAAAGAGAACAATGGATCCCCTAGAACTGGAGACACAGGCTGGGTGTGAGGAACCAAATGCGGTCCTCTGCAAGAGTAGCCAGTGGTCTAACCACTGAACCATCTATCCAGCCCCTATATATCTTATCTCTTGTGAAAAATTCTGCAACACACATGATAATACAGGTGTCTCTGATGTACTGATATGATGTCCTTTGTTTTATACCCAGAAATTTGATATATAGTTCATCTGGCAGGTCTGTTTTCCATTTACTTTTGTAATTAAAAATAATTTATTTTTTTTATTTATGTGTATGTGTGTATTTCCTACATGCATGTAAGTGCACTTGTGTGGTGCGTTGCCCACGGAGGTCAAAGAGAGTGCTGGATCCCTTGGAACTGCCATGTGGATGCTGGGAATCAGACCAGGGTTTTCTGCAGAAACAGCTGGAGCTCTTAACTCCTGATCCATTTTCTTGAAGAACTACATACTGTTTTTCATACCAGCTGTTTAGAACCTAATAACTATGTGAAAGATCCTTTCTTTACATCTTTACATCCAACACTTTGTCTGATATTATTTCCTATTGTATAATAGATTAAATAATGAAATCTCCTAACAGGGCTGATAACTATCATTATTTGAAGATAATAGCAAGTGAAAATTGTGCCTTAATAGAAATTCAAAATGACATGAAAATAAGTGTGATTACTGTTTAGTGACAGTGCTCATCCCCTTGTGGTTTTGTATCCTGTTCTCATGCTTAAAGAAATGAAGGGCTTACATTAAAGATGAAAGAATAGCTGAAGGCCATCAGGATAACTATATGCCAGTACTGGAGGGGCTGAGGAAGAAGGAATATAATTCCAGGGAAGAATCAGGACAATAGAATGTGTTCAAAGCCAGTGTGGGCTGTATATACATAACATGACACTGTCTCAACCAAAAAAAAAAAATAGTTAATGAAAATAGCTCATTAAGGTTCAAGGATTTCCCTAAATCTTACTTAAAAATTAGCATGTACAATACTAATTTTAAACACAGAATTTTAAAAATTGCTATGAATTATGATAAGCACTCATCTATTTTTCTTTTTTTCTTTGTTTTCTTTATGCTTATTTTTAGAGTTGTAATTTTATTCACCTTTGCAAATGCCTACATCTGAAATACAAACATTTCCTATTGTGAGAACTTGGATTTCACCTTTTGTCATGACAGCTCGTGACTATCGATTTGCTTTTCCCCATGGCTGTTCTCTGGTGTCCTTTCCCACCACGATGGGCTGAAACCTCTGGAACCAAGAGTCAAGTCATTGTCTGAGATGTCTTTTGTCAGGGCCCCCCAAAATATGACCAATACACTAGCAAATTTCATTCTTCTTTTTTTTTTTTTTTGGTGTTTTTGAGACAGGGTCTCCCTGTAGCCCCAGCTGTCCTGGAACTCACTCTGTAGTCCAGGCTGGCCTTGAACTCCTGCCTGCCTTTGCCTCCCAAGTGCTAGGATTAAAGGCATGTGCCACCAAGGCTGGCTTCATTATTAATTCTTTTAAGTTTTTTAGTGATTTGAGAATTTCATGTGATATATTTTGATCATATTTAGACCCCCTCCTTTTCTATGTTTCTGTCTTCATGTCCTGTGTTATTATGTGTCATTTCTTTCTTTTTGTGGGGGGTGGTCTTTTTCGGTCTTTTTTTTTTTTTTTTTTTTTTTTTTTTTTTTTTTTTTTTGGTCTTTTTGAGACAAGGTCTCCCTCTAGTCTCAGCTGGCCTGTAGCTCACTTTGTAGACCAGTCTGGACTTGAACTCATAGAGATCTGCCTGCCTCTGCCTCCCAAGTGCTGGCATTGAAGGTGTGAACTACTGCACTCAGTGTGTCATTCCTTATGTCTACTGAATCTGATCTGTATTTCCCAAATGCTGTTAGATGTGAGTCTATCTCTTGCTATCTGGTTAAGCTACTGAGTATCACACCAGTAAGGAAAACTGACTCTTCATTTCTTAGCATTGATCAATAATCAATAGATTCTGTTATGGATGGGGCTTTCTGCCCACCTCTCCCAGCCATGCTGGCTACCTCTCTAGAATAGGTGTGCCCAAGTCTTGTGTATGCTTTTATAAGTGCTATGGTTTCTTATGTGCAACTCTCCTGTGATGTCCAGGTAATGGTTTCCTGGTATTCATCTGCCCCCTCTGTCTCTAAAAATCTTTCTGACCTCTTTGTGCCATGATCACTTAGCCTTGGGGGGAGAAGAAGGTGCTATATAGGTGTCTCATTTAGGGCTGAGCACTCCACATTCTTTTATTCTCTGCATGCTGACCAGTTGTAAGTCTTTATGTAAACAATTTTGTTTTACTTTTTGAGACAAGATCTCAACAAAAGATTGACTGGCTTGGAACTCAGTAGCATAGGCTGTTGGAAATTCTCTTGGGTTGGCTTAATTCTTTATAAAAATAGTTTCCAAAATTCCAATGATCAAAATTTTTGCTAATATTTTATAATGGTCACTTTTACTTCTATATTGGCTTTAAATGTGAATACCAATATAGAAGTCATACCTATTTTATTCTGTAAATAAAAAGGATTAGAGAATGTATATGTTATATATTATGTATAATATTAGATGTTGCTTTCTTTTTGATGTCTGGAAATATGCATAAAATAGATTACTGATAATTTAAAAAAAATCTCAAAAACATTTCCAGAAAAACTCTCTTTTTCAGATGCAGATTCAGGAATGTGTCTCTCTGTTCCCCACTGGCAATGCTTGGAAGAGCAGATGGCTGCGCCTTCACCATCACAGCAGGCCTACGGGGTCTCTCATATTTCAGTCTGTACTTAGATGCCACCCGGAGAAGCTGCTCAGCGTTCTCTTTTGCATGTGATCTGAATGCCCCAAATGCCTTTTCTAGAGCAGCGTTATTCATGCTGACATATTTATCAAGTCTGCAACCTGTGCAGGGGTTCACTTCATATCAAGAATTGTTTTTCTATAAACAGAGCTAACTTCAATTACAGTTACTTTGCCAGGACTAAGAAACTAAGAAACACAACTTTATTTCCAACAAGAGTACAAAGGAGTCCTGGTGTGTAGTGCTGCTGGCAATACCACTGCCCAGATTCCTTGATCAGCCTCATTGCTTAATCCATTTCATCTTATGTCTGTTACACTGTTATCCCCAAGTGCTTTGATCATATTAACTCAGCCACTTCTAGACCAAAAGGTTCACATTTATTCCGGATACTCATTTTTGATATTATTCTGTATCATCCAGAACACATTCTATATTTTACATATTTTGTAATATTTGTCTTCTTGAGTCTGCACCTTAAATAGGGAAAGTAATTTTTTTCTTTTGTAAATTTATCTGCCCCTAGTGATTTTACTAATTATTGGCAGATAATATTCATTTGTTCAAAAACCAGTAGAATGAATAAGTGATTAAATGAAATATCTCCAAGTAAGATAGGCTATTTGCTTACCTTATCATGACAAGACCCAGTATATCATGAAATTGATAATTTTACTGAACTTGCTACCCTCTTCATGATTTCCTTCATATTTTCACATTATATATAGTAAAGTGATATGTCTAGCTAGCATCAGATGTCTCTTGCTCTTCCTTTTGATTATAACACTCCCCTTATATGTGACTGAGGATATTTTAAAATAATTAGAAAAATGATACTTGTTTAATAATGGTCACAATTCATAGTGCTAGTAGTACTACCTTTAAGTTTTAAATTTGGATAAAATTATAAAAAGGTCTACTATTCCTTGTTTTTTCCTTTGATATATGAGTTTTCCTTTGACTATTAATTTCTAGGTTGGAGTAATATTGATATTTTATATAAAACATATCCTCATGATTTACTTCATATAAATTTGGCTTAATATCACAGAACAATTTTATATCACCCATACTTTAGTAATGTATTAACGATGGAGTTTCTAAGAGTTTGAACAACTGACATTTTTCTTAATATTTATTCAGTGTTTCTATTTGTTCATAGAGTGGATCCTTTTATATCTATGACAATATTTCAAGTTCTAAACTAATTTGTACAATTAAAAGAAATGAAGTGTTTCAAATCAATACCAAGTAGTGACTTTTTCTTCAATTTGCCATGCCAAGAAGACAAAGATCTAAGTCTTGGTTTCTCCCACAAACTCATGAGGTCAAATAATTGTTCAATGGCCAGACTATTACTGTCTTCCCTCATTTTGTTTATCTGTCTACCTCTATCTATTCTCCTCTATTTCTCTCTCTCTCTCTTTCTTTCTCCTCTTGATGGCATGCTCATTTTCACCCACCTCACCTTGGCATCACTGACAAACCTTACTCTTCTTCTCCCACATCCAATCTGTTCATGCCACACATTTCAAAATTCTGTTATTTCTTCCTGTTCCTGTCCTTAAAAACTGTCACTTCCTCTCTCCTGAAGCCAAAACCTCATTCTAATACTTTATCTACAGCAACATGTTCTTCTTAAAATTTATTCTGTGGTTAACCCACATAAAGCAAACATCCTCTTTTCCATTTAAGATGATTATATGTTATGTTAAAGCTACTTGTGTTTCTCCTGATGTTGAATTCTTACTAACACAGCTGCCCCCTTGAGAATGATCTAAGCAGAATCTCCTTCTATTTCACATTTCCTCATTGATCACATTGTCTGACAGTTTTGTTTTGTCACCATCCATGTCTCTGAGATAAATTAAATTCTAGTTTTGAAGTTTTGAATCAGGATAGATTATACTATGCTATGGTAACAAGCAAGCCTTTAATCACTGTGATTTACAGCCACATTTGACAATCAAACAGATGCAAAATTAGTTTGATACTTCCTAACTAGTAAACCTACAGTTTCATTACATTAGAGTGAAGTGTGCCAGAGTATCTTTTTATTAAAACACTGTAAATTTGTGACAGAGGGACAAAGAAACAATGTGATCATTCTTAAAGTGTTGAAATCAACAGCAGCCAGTTCTGGTTACATATGGTAAAATGAAGTCACATGACAATTCTCAGCTTCCATGTGGCTGAGTGAATACCTCCTGAAAATATATTTAAGGGAAGAACACCAATCCTTTTGGACAGATGAAATAATGTTCCATCCCTCACAGTGGCTACTGCTGCCACTGAAAATTTTCTAAGAATTTTGATAGATAAAATGCCAGTTGATCGAAAATATGAAAGACATAACCTGCCTTCATCCCTTTAAAATATCATTATCAATTGAAACAAAATCTGGGCATGTTGTGTCTGACTGACAGTTAGGAAATAAATAA
The DNA here is from genome assembly GCA_009823505.1 of Rhizomys pruinosus. NCBI lineage: Eukaryota > Metazoa > Chordata > Mammalia > Rodentia > Spalacidae > Rhizomys > Rhizomys pruinosus. Next base: position 60,143 of record VZQC01011750.1, on the reverse strand, counting down.
TGTATATTGGGTATATGTCTTCCCAAAAAGGAAATGGAAGTGATAACAGGAGGCCACATTATACACATACATTATTTTGAATCATTAAAATGTGAAGGGCAGCCAAAGCCTCTGCTTCAAAGCAAGATAAAAAAAAATGAGTTAATGCATTATGTAGTGAACCATTGTTGGAGAGAATGTTCATTAAGGGTCAGGACCACACAGAAGTCAGAAAAATAATAGGAGATCAAAGAGTTGCCTTCCCCAATTAAATTTGCAGATAGTCAAGGTGAGATTCTAGGGGAAGATGGTTCATTCATAAACACAAAGACCTGAGACCAGACTCCCAGCACTCAGGTGAAAAGCCAGGTTCAACAGTGTGCACCTGTTAGCCCAGCAATGAAAAGGCAGACACACTGAGGTGCATGGAGGTCATTGTCCATCCAGCCTAACTGAAGAGGTGAAAAGCAGGTTCGCTGAGAGACCCTGTCTAAAACAAACGTGGAAACACAGAGAAAAGGCAAATGATTTCTATCACTAGCATCCAAGTGCACCTGAACACAACAAATACACAAGCACTAACAAGTACACAAACCACACACACAGCATAGCACACATGAAGTGTTTTTCTTCTCCTGAGATTCCTAGGCTGGAAAGAAGCTCAGCACCTAAGAGGGCTTACTCATTATCAGGACAAAATGAGTATCCCAGCAAGCAAACAAGCCAACCATCCCACAGATGCATGTAACTCCAATTCTAAGGAATCTGATGCCCCTTTCTGGCCTCTTCATGAACATCTAATGATGCCCACATGTACCTTCACACACAGACAAATACATAAGAAATCCAAATATTCACTTCTCTGAATCATTTCAATGAAACATAATTATTTTAGATAAATGATAAAATATTTTAAACTCAGATTTTAAAATTATTTCAATTAGCCTTAATATTATTGAATTATATATATTTTTTTAGTTTCTTGATTGACATTGACAATCTCTGAGAATAAAAGACCATAGGTAATCTTAGAAACAATTTAATGTGAGATCCCAGCTAACATTGAAGAGTTCTTTAACATAAAATGGAAAATATTCTTTATTTGATTAATTTATTTTTATGTGTACATATGTGCACCTGGTGTATGTGCACACGTGTGTTCACTCATGAGTGCTAGTGGAAGCCAGATGAATATGATGTGTCTTCCTCTTTAGCCTGAGCTGTCCTATGTAAATGAGGCTAGCCTCAATTTCACAAGAATTTCCCTGCATCTGCCTCCCAAATTCTGGGAGTAAACATGTATACCACAGTTCCCAGCCAATAATGATAAGGTGGACAAATTATTACTATTGACGAGGTCTTTAACTGGACTTGAGCTCATCTCCTGGCCAGGAAGCCCTCAAGCCCTTTCTCTCTTTACCTCGTGGTGCTGGAATTATAGGTGCATAGCTCCATGCTTGAGTTTTTAACGTGAGTGCCAGGATCTGAGCCTGGTCCTCATGCTTATAAGCAAGCACCATTTCCACCACGCCATGAGACATTGGCCCAGACTTGTTTGCTTCCATTTCTGATACAGATTTTAGTCCATCAGCTGACTCTAATATAAACCTTTTCTATTGGGCATCATGATTTATCACTCAACAGGTGACTTTATTTTAACACATGCACTTTTTAGAAATACCTTCCTTTATGCTGATCTGATGTGTATCTTTATCAAAGTTCTAGTCCGTATAATATTTCTTCAAACTGAAAGAAACACAAGCAGGTTTTTTAAAAATTTTTCACCTGAAATAATATTGACTATATGCCTATTGCTATAAATTTTTATTTGACCTTTCTGTTTTCCAGTTTTACTAATTAAAAGATCTGATGTTTTTCATATGGAAAAAAATACAGATAATTTAACAATATGACAAAATTCTTCAGGACCTTTCCATTTATTCAGAAAAATTTCTTGAAAACCCAGAATGGTGGTACATACCTGTAATTCCAGCACTTGAGGGGCTGAGGCAGGAGGATAGTGAGTTTGCAGCCAGCCTGGTCTGCGTAGATCAAAAATGTCTCAAGGAATCAAAATTAAATAAATAAATAAATATTTGGGGGGTTGGAGAGATGGATTATCAGACAAGAACACTGGCTGCACTTCTACAGACCTGGTTTTGTTCCCAGAACCATAGGGTGGATAACGACTGTCTGTACTCCAGTTAGAGGGCATCTGATGCCCTCTTCTGAGCCTGCAGGCATTGTACTACATGGGTGCATTTACATACATGTGGAGTATACACTCATGCATAAAACCATAAAAAATTAAAATTTATAAAAAATGATGAAAACAAAGAAAAATTTTTGTCTCTGTACTAAGAACAACTATAGTGATAAACTATTGAACACGCTACTTAACAGAGTACAATTCTTACATTTCCAAGGCTGGTAGTCAAGTGAGTATATAGAAAAAAGTCACAAAAGTCACATGTCCATAGATAATAATATGGAAAACATAGTGTATTCTGTAAGTGAATCACAGTGTGCTCATGCTACACATCACCTCAAGCTCAGATTGAGCATATTATTGTATGCAATTTACAGGGCTGCAGAGGTGGCTCAGCATCTTGTACATGTAGAGGAATGACCATTGTTCAGTTCTTAACACTCTCTTTAGGGGCTTATACCCTACTGTAACTCCACCTTCAGGGCAATCTGACACCTCAGCCTCTGTGAATACCTGCATCCATGTGCACATACATATGTAAAGATAAGTAAAAATAAAATAAATCTTAAAATGGCCAGCAATTTTACATTTCATCTACTACATCTTCAGCAATTTTAGTATTATATGTTGCACTAAAATTATAACAAATTACTAACCAAAAATATATGACATCAGTAATTTCAATATTTCTCACTTTTATACTACTTGTTTATATTTTATGTGTATGAGTATTTTCAAGCACATGGTTTTGCACAGTGTACATGTCTAGTGCACTATGGTGTAAGCTGGAAAAGGCCATCATGTCCTCTGGAACTGGATATCCAATGTTTGTTACTTGCCATGTAGATTCTGGGAACCAACTCAGACCTTCTGCAAGATCAACCCATACTTTTATCCAGTGAGTCATCCTTCCAGCCCTGACTTTTTCTTTTTCATAAAATTATTTCTTTTTATTCAAGAATTGAGTTGATTGTAAAACTAGATGTTTGGGGCTGGAGAGATGGCTCAGTAACTAATAGCACTGGCTGCTCATTGAGAGGAACCAGGTTCGGCTAACAACCACCCACAGCTCCAGTTCCAGGGAATCAAATGCCCTCTTCTGTCATCCACGGGCATTGCAGTCTATGGATGCACTTAAATGCATGCAGGCAATAAATACACTCAACCACATAAAATAAAATAGTAAATATTTTACCTGCTCAGTGGAATTCTATTTCTCAAGACTTTCTCTTCCATAGTATGAACAAAAAAGAAATAAATACAACAAAGAAAGAAAATGTCAAAAAACCCTTGCAAGTGTTTTGGAGTTTCCATGTATTTAAGGGGAATTATTTATTATAATTTATGTTAGATTTCAGAGTTGTATATTATAGATTGTGAAAAAGCAGTGAGATGTTCTTTACATTGAACCTCAAAATCTGTGATTAGTCACTTGGATCTCCAGAGATAATTTCTGTACCTCCTTTGCTTAAGTTCAACACTGAATAAGAGTGCAATGATTTATTGTTTTTCTTCTTTCAGAGAATTACTCCTTTTATTCTCTTTTTATTCTCTCTGCAACTTGATAATCATAGAATGCTCAAGAAAGGCCTAAGGTAGGAAATTTATTGAACTAGATAGAACTTAGCAATTTAAGGAAAACTGCTGTTCCTGTTCTGTAAAATTGAAAGAGATGAGCAAAGCTTAAGACAGGGAGTAGCAAAAGAAATTGAATTCTGCAGATTAATTTTTAAAAGTACCTAAAGTGTTAGTTTTATTTTTCTCTTTCTAGAAGCTTCAAGATGTAGTTGTAATTTTCTGAAAGAAAATTAAATCTTCGTATTTCATTATATTAAGAGAGAAGAAGAAGGATTTGTTCTTGGACCTTTGTACGCAGTGAAAGTCAGGTAGAAACAGTTTCTTTGATCTTATCAAAGATTTGATAAACAAATGAAATACTAATGTTTTCTAAATTAATAAAGCTAGAGATCAATGAAAATAAACTGGTTTATGTTCTATAAAATAATGTGATTCTCATTTTGACTAATAAGAGAGTACTTTGATTAACCAATTTTCTAAAATCTATAGTATTTTATTTAAATGAATATATCACTTCTAATAAATGTTCTATTCATTTTTGTACAAAATTGAGAAAGAGAGAAGGACAGCATGATTATTTCAGGGAAAGTAATCAGGGAGCCATAAACTATCTGTATAGATCACAATTTCATTTACTCCTGCCTCTTGGTATAGTCCTGTGGATACTGGCAAAATACGTCTTCATGGACATCACTGAGATTCTCAAGTAAAGTGACCAGTCAATGTATCATGGATTTCAGTCTGTGCTTCAACAAAGGTGGCTAGAGTTCTCTTACAAGTCAATTTTTAAATATAGGTTTGCTTTCTTTTAACAGTCTTTTTGCCTATAATGTGTTTGGCTATTTGGGACTGTCTTGAACTTGATCTGGGATTTGAAACTGACTACTGTAAACTAGTAAGAAAATAGTGCTGCAACAGTTTTCATGCCTGAAGAAAATCCAAAGGCAGGTCTATTAGTGCAGGTTCTATCTAGCAGTTCATGCTAGATCCAAACAGTAATGTAGGTTTTTATTAACTTTGATCCTTTAGGCTCCTTATGTTTGAAATATAATATAGATATTTGCAATAAAATGTAATGCAATACACAGATCAAATATTGTATAATACTCTGAATAGGCCCTAAGGCAGTATCCCATAATCAAATACATTAACATTTCTGTGCCCAAAGGGTATAATAGTCACATTAATAGAACTACTTAGCAATTATAGACTATGTCTGTTTCCAAAATGAATCAAATATATATGTTGTTTCTTACATTTTTTATTTGTAGCAAGTTATTGTAAAATTTTATTTGCAAAATATTTGCTGTGAATTGAATATGTTTCAGAAGACATGGTTATGAAAACTGTTGAGAATTAGAGCTAAGTAAATTCAGGTTTTCAATTTTCCACAAGATGTAAGAAATCTAATGTTTGGATTTCCACCAGAAAGGGGCATTTTCTGGATTGAGATTGCACCCCTTTCCTGAAGTCTTTCCTAGAGCACTGTAGAAACACCTCCTGGCAGCCACAAGATGTACATTACAATATTTTTATGTGTGTTCTCTGCCTTAGATTTTGAAATCTTTGAAAGCAGATATAATGTCTTATTCATATTTTTATTCTGGGTACCCATTCTTAACCTAGAAACATTAAATATACTAAAATAAAATCATTAAATATATGAATTATATTTGATAAATATGTAAAATGAAGTTTCGTTTTTGCCTGACTTTGTGGAAATAAGACAAAGCCTTTCATGATTTTTCCTTTTGTTTAACAAATTATATTAAAGTTCTTTTTTATCTGTCAGAGAATGCTTACTGAAATGACACAAATTTGTTTTATGGTGGTATAAAAAGCAAATACAAGTCCTGAACAATGTTTCTATGAACTTGATAGATCTTTAGACAGGAATATAAAATCAGATCAGCTGGATTTTACACTAAATTCCAATGTTTGCCAGGTAGACATTCATTGAAAAAATGTTGCAAATTTAATTTCAAAGAATGGTCTCTGAAGAAATGACGGCTATTTTGTATGACTCCAAAAATTAAGTGACAGAAAAATTTAAAGGTTTATAGTATTGCTTCATAGAAATATTTTGAGAACAAAGATTGTACCTCATGAATAATAGGGAAGAAGAAAGAACGGAAAGATAGAGAGAAGGAAGGAAAGAAATGAAACATTTTTAGAATATTTTGGAACTTTGGACAACCATTATAAGGAAAGGAATTAACTTTCATCTCTTAAGATTTATTTTATTTTATTTTATTTTATTTTATTTTGTTTTGTTTTATTTTGAGTATGTGTTGTGTTCCACTGTGCTTAAATTGGTGTAATTTCATAAGGCATATACTTTCACCCAGTAAAATGTTTCTATGGCTAAACTTCATAACTAGATTGATGACATGCCAAATTTCCTGGAGCATGATTACATAAATATGGATTGCTACATATTTTAACACTTTTAAACCATAAAACTTATTGCTTCAGCAGAGCTTTTTTTTTTTTTTTCCTGCGATAAAGGATAGCAAATCCAAAATTATCTGGAAACCAGACTAGAAAAATCAGCAATTTCCCCCTGGAACACAAGCCAGCCAAATGTTTGGATTTTTCTGTTGAAGAGATTGGATTTAGGAAGTTTCAGGGTGTCATCGTGGTTTGCTGAGCTCTGTGTAATCACAGCAGATCTCAAATCTGGGAAGTAGGTTGTATGATATGTTAGGCTGCACTGCAATGGGGGTAATATAGTCCTTCGGCAGGCTGGGGGTGATTTCCCAGAGGCTGGCTGTCATTTGGTCTTGTTTATATAACTGCGTATGTTTTAGGATGTGGCTAGATCAGGAATAGAAAGTATCTGAGATAAGATCCAGTGTGATGAGGCTTGGTGATTAAAATCTGAAATTTCAATGTCAGAGCTTTCTTTTTTCTTTTTTTTTTTGTCCTTTTATTTATTTATTTTTTTGTTTTTTTTTAAATAAATAATTTTTTTTATTGATGCTTTGTGTATTTCATACAACATTTTCCAATTCAGTTCAGGCATATATCCCCTTCCCTTCCCCCCACCCCACCCCTACCCATCCCAGATCATGCATTCTGCCGTAAGTTTTCTGCATCTTTCTCTGCTTTTTTGTTTTGTTTTGTTTTCATTTTTTTTAACAATAAGTGATAATTTGTGAGTACATGCATCCTTCATGTAAAACCAATTTGCGAGCAGTTGTGCCCAAACCCACACAGCTCATGGGTCCCACCATCCACCAGGGGGCGGCTTGTATGTTCCTTAAGCTATCTACTTAAACAAAATATATTACTACAGAGCTTTCTTTAGAATCAGACTTGTATATTCAGAAGAAGAGATGCATGGGAAAATCTAGAATGACAGAACACAAGGACAAATATGAAGAAGAGAAATATTTTTTTTTTTTTTTTAGTTCTAGTATCATAGGCTGAAAGGGTAACTGTATATATTGCTGAAGTGGCAAGGTTCATCTTGATTTTACATATGAACTATGCATTTAAGTTATCACTTAAGAACTTGGCCATCTTCAGTGAGCAAATTTAAATATAAAGTAATTCTGATGCTTATAGACACTTCGTATAAACAGGAAAACAGTAAGAGGGCAGTTAATACTTTGGTAATGTAGAAAAAAATGACAAAACTAAAAATTTGTTTTCCTGTTGCTCTTAGGCATCTGTAAATTTGGAGCAGTTAAGTACCAAGAAATTTTGCAGAGTGCTGCCAAAGAATTGTCTCATCTGGGACACATCCCTCAAGAGCTTGGACCCAGTGAGAAGATATAGCCATATAGTGTAAACTACTACAGAACAAGGAGTCACTTGGGTTTATGGATATGGAGGAGGTTGTTGAACTCTGGTGCTGAGGTTTGTAGGCCAGACCAGAGAGGCTCTGACAAGATTTATTTTGTGGTTTTGGACTAGACCAAAGAAGCAAAAGCCACTGCGTAAGTTCTAACCTTCCTTTTCCATAGTCACCAGGGAAAGTAAATCCCTGAATTTACAAAGGGAAAGAGTAGTAAGCATTCTATCTTAAGGAAACCCATTCCATAGGGTGCAAAGGAATTCCCCTGAGCAATGCCCAGACTTGATTGTTTGTTTGTGAATTGGAGGGTTTGAAAACCATATCCAAATGAGGTTAGGTTTTCAATATTGTAGGTTTTTTTTTTTTAATTTCATTTATTTATTATTTACTTATTTATTTTTCTTATTGAGACAGGGTGGTTCTCTCCAAGAGCAGTTTGGTGCTGTTAACCGCTGAAATATCTCTCCAGCCTGAAATGGGGATATTTGGCAAAGAGCCTGGCTGGAGTTTGCCAACAGCCCAAATGCTTGCCTGAGGCCAAGTTGAAAAGCAATGGACTAATTTCTTTGGCAGAGATTATTTCAAGACAGCTTAATGGTGGCATGGCTATTAATAGTTAATATTATACACATCTACTGTGAAAAAGAGCAAATGGGGCAGAAAGAGATTCAGAGTGTATAGTTTGGGTTGAAAAAGTTCACTAGGAAATTAATGTTGGAGCCCAGGCAACTGAAGGAGAGGATCCCTTTGATAAGGAAATTAAAGTGATGAAGGAGAAGCATAGATATCTGCAAGAATACAATGGCAAGGGTACCTTCAGGGCAAGACCACACCGAATTAAACCTTTAACTTTTGAAAGGAAAATACTGAAGGGGTTTCTACTTCAACAAGTCCAGGGCAGAGAAAAGCTGTGAATGTTGTTGAAGTAGTCCAGGATTCATCCCAAACTTTCAGGAGACAAACTTGTCTATTTCATTCATGTGGTCCTGGCTTTAGAGACATGAAAGGTGCAAGAGTGAAGGGGTCATCAGTTCTTCCTCCACAAGCTGAGAGCTACCAGGCAGCATTTAGTAAGGTTGTCCCTGCATTAAAAAGGCCCTGATAGGCAATTTTGTGAAGCTGTGAAGGTGAAGCCTAGTTGGCAGTGGAAACTCAAAGAAGATATTCGAGATGCTAGGGCTGTGAGGGATTTGCCAAGGAGAGCTGCATACATGGAATGGTTCCAGCCTAAGAAAGAGATATTTGTTGCAGACAAAGCTGGAAGACCTCAGCCATCTAAGGCTTTGGAAGTAAAGTCCCAGAAGTAGCATATTTGGGTTGGTCTTCAGCATCAAATCATTCAATAATTCAAGATTACATGAAGGGTTTGCACACTGCTTACACTAATAGGGCTTGTCCTCTGTAAGAGATCTTTCATGCACATTTAGCTGAGACTTCTGGAGGAAGGTTTTCTCTAGTTTACATTTAGAGGATTTCTCTCCTGTATGAGAATTTTGGTGGACAGTGAGGTTCCACTTGTTGGAGTAGGCATGTCCACATGTATACATTCATACAGCTGCTTATTGTATGTATTTATTTTATTTTTATTTTTTTGTTTTAATTAATCAATTAATTAATTAATTAATTTGTGTGAATATACTGTCTGCCTGAAGATCTGTGTATTGCACACATGGGTGTCGGATTCAGAAGTCAGAAGAGGGTGTCGGATTCCCCTGGAATGGGAGTTACAGATGGTTCTCAGGAACCATGTGGATGCTGGGGATCCATCCCAGGTCCTCTGCAAGAGCAGTCAGTGCTCTTAACTGCTAGGCCATGTCTCCAGACGTTATATGTATTTTTTGATGCAGAGTGAGCTTATACTTCTGGCAGAAGGCTTTTCCACAGTGTATACATTCATAGGGTTTCTCCCCTGTGTGAATTCTTTGATGGACAGTGAGGGCAGACTTACTGGAGAAGGCTTTTCCACAGTGTACACATTCATAGGGTTTCTCCCCTGTGTGAATTCTTTGATGTACAATGAGGGTAGACTTATCGGAGAAGGCTTTTCCACACTGTATACATTCATAGGGCTTCTCCCCTGTATGAGTTCTTAGATGCACTGTCAGGCTAGGTTTCTGGTAGAATGCTTTTCCACAGTGTACACCTTCATAGGGCTTCTCCCCTGTATGAGTCCTTAGATGCACCGTCAGACTAGGTTTCTGGTAGAAGACTTTTCCACAGTGTATACATTCATAGGGCTTCTCCCCTGTATGAGTCCTTAGATGCACCGTCAGGCTAGGTTTCTGGTAGAATGCTTTTCCACAGTGTACACATTCATAGGGCTTGTCCCCTGCATGAGTCCTTAGATGCACCATGAGGCTAGGTTTCTGGGAGAAGACTTTTCCACAGTGTATATATTCATAGGGCTTCTCCCCTGTATGAGTCCTTAGATGCACACTGAGGTTAGATTTCCGGCAGAAGGCTTTTCCACTCTGTATGCATTCATATGGCTTGTGCCCAGTATGAGTCCTTAGATGCACTGTGAGTTTATATTTCCAGTAGAAGGCTTTTCCACAGTGTATGCATTCATAGGGCTTGAGCCCTGTATGAGTCCTTAGATGCATTCTGAGTTCAGATTTCTGGCAGAAGTCTTTTCTACAGTGTACACATTTATAGGGCTTCTCCATTGTATGAGTTCTTTGATGGACAGTGAGCAGATCCCTCCTGGAGAAAGCTTTTCCACATTGTTTACATTCATAGGGCTTCTTCCCTGGGTGAATTCTTTGATGTACATTGAGGGTAGACTTATCGGAGAAGGCTTTTCCACAGTGTAGACATTCATAGAGTTTCTCCCCAATATGGGATCTTTCATAAATTGTTACCTGAAACTTGCTACAAAGGGGTTTTCTGCATTCTTTACATTCAGAGAGATTGTCCCCTGTATCAGCCTGTTGATTTACACTGAGGTGGGACTTCATGGAGAACACTTTTGTACAGTATATACATTCACAGAACTCCTCACCTGTAATGCTGAGGTGTGACTTAAAGAACACATCCTGGTATTCCATTGTGTCAAATGGCATCTTTATTTGAGGATACTTTTGATACTGATTGCAATGTTCTTTATAATTGACACATTTCATACTTGAGTGAGACCTCTGATTCCTGCTGTGGTATAAGTCCTCACATTGTTTTCCTTCATAGGACATTCACTGTTTGATTTTCTGTTGTACTACTAGGTCTTCCTTAACAGTATCCTTACTGGACATCTTTCTGTTCATGAGTCCATCTTGACAAAAATTCTTTTTGTCATTTTCATAGACAGCCTCCATCATGGCAGTAACTGGGAGGCTCTGGGCAGATGCTTCTACCACATTCCATGGCTCAAATCCATGCTCCAACTTGAAGATCCAATCAGGTTTGGTCATATAATGCCCTAAGAACACCACGCTGCTGTAAGTCTCCAGCATCACATCCCTGTAGAGGGTACTCTGCTCAGTGTTTAGAAACTGCCACTCATCCCAGGTGAAGGCCACAGCTACATCCTCAAATGACACAGACCCCACATCCTGATCCCCGGACATCTTATCCTCACAGTGCTTCTCCCTGCAGGACAGACACAGGCAGACAGAGAATGCAGACAGCTCCGGATCCGAAACACACAAACCTAAGGAAAGATGTCTGAAGCACTGTGGATCAGAGACAGAGCCCTCAATATTGTAGGTTTTACAGAAAAACAAAAATGGATTCAAAGCTAAGTAAAATGCTAAATAAGATAGTTGACAGGATGAACCAGATGGAAACCAAGACAGGCAGGGACTTGACTTTTTGTAAGAAAAGAAAGGGGAACAGGATGATAAAGACATGGAAACACAAAATGAGCTCAAGATTTTCTGTTAATTTGGACTTTAAGAAGGCTGCACCAGAGAGTACTGGGTGAGACATATGGTAGCTAGACAAAACTGAGAGTAAGAAGAGGGAGATGTAGCTGCATCTGGGTATGTTAGGTTAGCTTTAAGAATACTGGCTCTGGATAGCTTTAGTGTCAACTTGACACACCTGGGTTGAGGGAAACTCAATTGGGGAATTGGCTCCATTGGATTGGCCTGTGGCCACATCTGTGGAGTATTGTCTGACTGTCGAGCAGTGTGGGAGGGCCCAGCCTACAATGAGTAGTGCCACCAAGGGCAGGTTGTTGTGTACCGTATAAGAGGGCAGGCTGGGCATGAGCCAGGGGAGAAGCCAGTAAACAGCATTCCTCCATGGCCTGTGCTTCAGCTCCTGCTTCCAGGTTCCTGCCCTGAGTTCCTGCCTTGGGCTCCGTGAGTGATGAACTGTGACCCAGGAGATGTGAGCTGAATAAACCCTTTCCTTCCCAAGTTGGTGTCAGTCAGAGTGTTTTGTCACAACAATGGAAGACAAACTAGAACATAGCTAATGGACATTCTTGGAAATGCAAGCTCCAAGGAAACTAGAGCTGATGTATAACATTTCGTTGTCTTACAAGAACAAGAAATTAAATTTTATCTTAATTATCATTAATATTTTATTAAGTAGTATGATCAAGATAGGGGACTCTCACCAGAAGAAAATAAATTTCATCTCTGTGCATTTGTCAGTTTCATAATCAGTGGTACAAAAAGTAAAATACTGTTTAATATTCCATGTTATCAGAAGCATTTCTCCAGTAAGATTAATGCTTTGGAAACTAGTAAAAATATAACTAAGCTAAAACTAGAGATTTTTATTAAAATTGTGGGAATGGTCATGACCATTATCTTTTCACTTTTTGTCTGTTATACTATTTGGAATTTTGTTTATTGGGAGAATTACAATTCAAATGGAAGGATCATTCCTAACAAGTTTACAGTGTTGGACTCCTAATATTACTACAGCAATATGCCACACTGGAGGGGCTTAGGATGCCAAGTCATTCCATATTTTGGAAGACAAAAATCTGACACTATCAGAGCCTTTTTTCCCTTGGAAGGCTCTAGGGCTTGGAAACTTGATTTAATTGCTCAATATCTAGGAATTATATAGGCATTCCTGAGATATTTCATCATAAATTTAATTTCTGCATATCTCCACATCATCACATGACATTCTCCCTGTGTTGTGTTAACGTTTCCTCTTTCTCAGAAGCACACAAGTCACATTACATTAAGAGCCTATGGCTGGGATTTAAACAGTTTTTCCCAGTAAAGTCATATTCACATATGCTGGTTTTAGGATTTTGGCATCCCAAACACTTTTGCGGGAAAATTTTGCCCAAAACACTTTCGAACACTAAAAAAACATTATTTTAGCCTGAAATAATTGGGATCAAAGAGAAAATTTCATATATTATCTCATGATTACATTGCCAGGGAACAGGAAATATGTTCTCGTATTTAGAAAGGTAGGTCATATCTTTAGAAGACATATAAGAACACAGGACAGTGCCCGGCGTGGTGGCGGCCACTCCTTTAATCCTAGCACTTGGAGGCCAGAGTGCAAGGGCGGATCATATTTGTGAGTTCAAAGCTCAGTCTGGTCTATGGAGCAAGTTTCAGGACAGCTGGGGCTACAGGGGACGCCTGTCTTGAAAAGAACAAAAAAAAAAAAAAGAAAAAAAAAAAAAAAAGAAAAAAAAAACGAAAAAAAAAAAAAAAAAAAAAAAAAATAAAAAATAATATTTTTCAAGAACTCTCATTCTTTTTAACTTATGTATTTTTCATGTTAAAACCCTCTCTTCTCTCTAAATCCCCTTACTACTTCCTATTTGTTTTATGTCATATGGAGTTGTGCGATGACTCCTGCTTAATCTCAGCATCAGCCATAAAGAAAACTGATTCTCCCTCTCCCTTGCCACTTTTCAGTTCCCAATAGTTCTTCAGCTGTAGTTGGGATTTCCTCCTCACTTTCCTACTTCTGTGCTGGGATGTTATGCTGCTTGAATTTACTTGGTACTTGTGCATTACTGTGATTTTATATGAGTATCTAAAAACCTGTCTGGAAAACTCTGTTTCTTTGTGATCATTATCACCTTGGGCTCTTACAATCTTTCTGACCTCTCTTCTGGAATGGTTTGATAGAGGTGTCTTATTCGGGGCTAAGCACTCTGCAATCTATTCTCTCTCCACACTGACAAGGTCTGGTCTTTGTATTAATCACAATAAGCAGCATGAGGAAAGCTTTCTGGTGAGAGCCGTGAGATGCACTAACCAACAGATATAAAAATGTGTCATTAGCAGTTGGTTTGTTATATCCATTTAGCAGAATGATATTAGTAGTTTCTCCCTTATTTCATGCGACCTGCCTATACACAGGTGCCTAAGCCTTATACCTGTGTCAGTTATGTGTCCCGTCTTGTGAATCAGATCACTGTATCCAATCAGAATGTGATTGGTTATTCCCATATCATTGGTGCCACTATTGCATCAGTGGGCATATCTACCCGGCGGCAAGTTGTTACACATAGAATATGCAAAGAACTAAGAAACTAAACATTAAAAAAAATTAAAAATTGGGATATGGAACTAAACAAGAAGTGCTCAAGAAATGAAATGCAAGTTGCTGACAAATATTTTCTAAAATGTTCAACATCTTTCACCATCAGCAAAATGCAAATTAGGAAGACTTTGAGATGTCATTCCACCCAAATTGCAATGATTAAGATAAAAATAAATACTGACAAATAGATCTTCATAAGTTCCAGTTATACTATTACTGGTTATATATACCCAGTGTGTTTTGCATTGTCCGTGGTCCTGATGAAGATGGTTGCTGGAAGGTTTTGAGATAGCATGAACATGTTTGAAATGAAAGAGAATCCACTTTTCTTGAGAATACAACTAAATAATATAACTTTCTGTGATTATAATTCAGCAAATGTAAAAAGAAAGTTTGTTTTTCTATTACATTATTCTTAGTTGTTCTGTCAAATTTCCAGAGAATTTGGCAGGATATAGTCTTCTTTTCTAATTGTGGTTGAGACAGTGTTTTGAAATACATCATCAATAGTTGTGTTGTTCCTTATATATCTCACTCTGTTCTTCCAGGAATTAGACTTTGAGGAAATGAAAAAAAAAATCTTCTCTTTAATTTTCTCCACACATGTATATTTTACTAAGGAAATGAATTTCAATATTCTTCTGTGGAAGCCTGTGTTTTAATGATTTTTCTCAGGGACTAGCAATTCCACTTTCCCAAATGATAAGTTAATGTGCATTGTTACATAATATATCACATTTCAGTATGTGCAAGTTGTTTGCAACTTGTGAAAGTTGTTATAGCCCTGTGATAGCCCTGTGAAAGTTGTTTCCTGGAAGCATACCACAAAAGTACCATTCAGCACACTGATGATTTAGTAGGTTTAATGTGACTTCAACATTCAGAAATAGTTAACAAAATATAAAAAGTATGTAGTTTACTTCGCTGAATAAACCTGATAATATGAAAGATTTATAATCGAAAAAGCAAGTTGAAAATTTGATATAACTTTGTATTGACAATAAACCATATATATTTATGAACACACACATACATCTAAACAAATGTGCTTTATAAAGAAAAATATTACTACTATAAATGGTTCTTTCTACTAAGTTCTTTTGTCTGTAACAAGTGGCATATAGTATATAGACTATTCGGCAATAAGTCTAAGGATGCCATTCATTATACAACCTTCTCCACTTCTAGCTACATGTGACTATACCTCTTCTAAGATAAAGAAATAGTCTCAATCAAATAAATTAAACTAGATTTAAACTATAGATTGTATAGTATAACCTAAAAGTTATACTTGAAAGTATTTGAGTATGTTTAAATGACAGGTACTGAAAGAAAATGAATCTCATTTGGTCATATAGGATATAAACTTTACTATATTTGTCTAGGACTACTGAAAATTTTGGATTGTTGGTTAGCAGAACAGTATTCTTTAACAATACAGCAGACTTTTTTTTTCCTAGTGACATGCCTGAGTGGGTGGTGAGTATTTCAGATCAGAACACTGTGTTCTTGTGAACAGACAAAGAATGTATAATTGATGTATTTTTCGTCCTGTTTTTTTTTTTTTTT
>VZQC01011750.1:0-41732 GCA_009823505.1 Rhizomys pruinosus | reverse complement strand
TTTTTTTTTGTCTTTTTGAGACAGGGTCTCCCTGTAGCTCCTGCTGTCCTGGAAATTACTATGTAGACCAGGCTGGCCTTGAACTCACAGAGATCCACCTGCCTCTGCCTCCCAAGTGCTGGGATTAAAGGTGTGCTCCACCACACACAGCCAAGGTCCAGTTTTAAAATAAGAATTCTTTGGCCTCTCTACAGATGGTTTCCAAGTCATTGTTAACAAAAGTGCTTTCTCTAATGACTCATATTTATGTAAGACATCATATTAGTTAACTAAATTTATTTTTTGAGTACCCCATGCTTCCATATTTTAAATAATGTCTGCCCATGGCCCTAAAATAAATTTGGAATGAATTCCATTCTAGTATTTTCACTATCTTCATATGGAAATGCTAAGAAAAGTTGTAAAAAAAAGTGTTAGGTTACAACAGCACAAACCCCTGATAAAAGACAGGCACATGAAATTTAAGTCACTCTGGGAACATAATTTACTTCTGGAACTGCCAGGACAGGCTCACTGTTGACACATGATGGAGCAGGTAACAGCAAGAGAACATAGCAACTGAGGCCCTCCCATTTATAGCCATGGGGCAGGACCTCAGGTACAGGGGAAGAGGTCAGAAGATTGACAGCCTCTGGAGGAAGTGGACATCTGTGTGTCCCAGGGAATTGTGGGGAGCCCAGATCTAACATTCCAGCCTTGTGATTATGATAAGGGAATAGAACACTGTTATCTCTACTGTATCTGCCTCAGAGCTGGGGGTGGAGAGTGGGTAAATTCCAGGGAACTGGTGTCAGGCTGGAGGGTTAGAATCTGGTTTCCCATCTTGGCTGCTCTGGATGCCTGGTGGTTTTGGTCCAAATCAATAGTAGCCAGTAGTCAGTGAATATTTTCTCTGCAACTGAAACAATAAGCTGGTTGAGTCTTACATGAGTATACCAGTGCAGGGACTTCACAGTACCAATGGGGGGGTACTGGGTGCATTAGCAATTGGAGGGTCCCTGTCTAGGGTCTCCAGAGGGAGAGAGGACCTGTATTCTATTTCTGAAGAACTGAATAAAAGGTTTTAGTACACAGGGCTCCAGAATGAGAGCTAGTATAAGCACGAGAATATAAAAGGTGGCATTTTCTGGCATGGCGCAGTAAATCTGTCACCTATCTCTAAGATATTTTCTAACATGACACAGTAGTTTTCTAACTTGGCACAGTAGGTCTCTCACCTATCTCTCTGGTAATAAGGTGCAAATTATTTTATTTTCTCTTCTTTTGATTATAGTTTCCTGTTGGGGTTTTTAAAACCACACAGTTAGCTCAGATAAATTAAATTAGTTTTGGTGTTATGGTCAGTCAAGTTCCTGGTCCTTTTCACCAGTTCCATCTATGTGAGGACAAAGTCAGGCTTGCTTGACCAGAGCTTCTCTTTGAAGCATGAGGAATTTCTCCTCTACATGGACTTTCCTCCCTTGACTGGACATTGGCCAGATGAAGTCCATCTAAGTGAATCTCCAAGACCTCTCTGGCCTGGGATGACTGGTGACTAACTGCAATAGGGCCTGTAGAAAGGTGCCAACACAGGACCCTAGGACTTATGTTGACCTTAGAGGGTAAGAACCAAAAGATTGTCCCTTCAAATCCCTCTTGCCAAATCAGATTGGAGATTTAAGTATGGTTGGTAAACCTCCAAGAAGATCAGTTGAATGAATTTGGTATTTTAATTACTATATAACACCTAAGTAAAGCTTGAACATTTGCTTAAGCACTCTTAATAAATTATTTTTAAAATTTTATTTATTATTTCTTATGTGTATGAATGTACTGTGTGCATGTAGGTTGGTGCACTGCATGTCATGCAATGCTTTGGAGGCCAGAAAAGGGTGTTGTATTCCCCCCAGAACTGGAGTTAAAGAAGGTTCTTAGCCATCATGTGGGTGCTGGAAATCAAACCCAGGTCCTCTGCAAGAACAATCAGTGCTATTAACCACTGAGCCATCTCTTCAGCCCAAGCACTCTTAATAAATTCTTAACTGCTGTGGCAAAACATTCTGACTAATAGTAAAAGCTCATTGTAGGAGCCTGGTGGTAGTAACTGCAGCACAGGCTAGGAAAGGATGCTACTTACTGGCTTGTGTTGCTGGCTCATGTTCAGTCCATTGTGTACAATATAAAAATAGCTGTCCAAGGATGGCAATGCCCACAATGGGCACAGACCAGTCCAATGAAGGCAGTTATTGAAGTTTCTTCACCCAGGTATATCATGTTGACATCAAGCCTATCCAGTAAAGCCTATAATTTGTTCTTTAAGGTCTATAAAGGCCATTTAGGTACATCAAGTAGAATGGATTTAAATCATGAAAAGCAAAATAAAGTTCTAACATAGCCCATGAAACAAACCCAAGATAATAAAGAAGCTAAATGCACTACCTTCTAGGACTATCTCAAATGACTATCTTAAATGAAGGCTGTGTCACTTGTCCCCAGATTTTGACTTATAGCTTTATGAAGGAAAGGGGGGGGGCATTAACACATACCTACAGCAGACAGGAAATGCTTAAGAGTCACCCAAATTGGTTATATTCGGGCTGTCCCATGTGGTCCCCAGAAGTAAAACCTAATTTTTCTTAAAAATATTAAAAGTACCATGTGCAAAGTATAACTGATATATAAAGCAGTTTTAGTATGTATGGGTAACTCTCTCTCTCTCTCTCTCTCTCTCTCTCTCTCTCTCTCTCTATATATATATATATATATATATATGACTGTCTACAGGTTGCACAGTACTGAAACTCTCCAGCAATAGAACACAATTTCTTATATATGCCATAACTACATTATAGAATTCTTAAAAGCAAACAGTACTTCATACATACTCTAGTAAATTTGGTGATGGTAGTTTATAAAGGTTTTACTGAGCAGAGGCACATGCATTGCAATCATACAGAGACAGATCATAATATGCTGTAACTATATTACAGAATTGTTAACAATACCAAACACATACATACACACATTTATTCATCCAAGAGATTTTTATCCTACTGTTTGTCACAAACATTGGAAAAAACACCTTTAGAAATATTATTTAAGGGGCTGGAGAGATAGCGCCGACTGCTCTTGCAGAGGACCTGGGTTCGATCCCAGCACCCACATGGCAGCTGAGAACTATTTTTAACTCCAGTTACAGGTGAATCCAACTCCCTCTTCTGATCTCCACGGCGTTGTATGACATGGGTGCACAAACCTTCATGCAGACGGTACATTCATAAACATACAAAAATAAATAAAATTTTAAAAAGAAATATTATTTAAAGCATGCAGCCCTAATTAATTGTAGTGCAAGGGCTGAGATCGCTAATATGGCTTCCTTATCCTGCTGGCATTGACGTCTTGCATATTTGGTTGTAAAACTATGCATTTATTGAAAAATTTTAACAAATGATGGAAAACAGAATTATATATCTAGGGGAAGCCATGTGCCACTGTCCAAGTCCCAGAGTATGAATGAATCCATGGATTTTTAATTTGGTCTCTGGTCATAAAGATGGTGGAACAGCTGTCAGAAGTCTGGTTAAGTAGGAGAAAAGGAAAAACATTGGTTAGTGAACCACTGAGTGTCAAAAATCAGGTATTCAAAGGTCTGGAAACAAGAAAAACTGGAAGGGAATCTTTAGTTACAATACCTGTGAAGAAAATAATTTGTACAGATAAGAAATAAAATCTTTAGATAATCAGTGTAGAAATTTAGGAACCAAGTGAGTCTTTAGATAACCAGAATAGAAACTCAGAAACCAAATAAATCTTTAGATTACCAGCATAGAAACTTAGGAACCCAAGTTCAAATGAGGCCTTTGAAAAAATTTAACAAGCATGACAAAAGTAAACTTAATTTAATTTTTATTTTTGTGCACAATTTAGAATGAATAAGTTTGAAGTAGCCACTTCGTTTTGACAGAAATTAACACACAAGAGAACATAGACACTTGACAGCTACATGAATCTCAAAAACACATTGGAGAACAGTTATAACACATGGACAGATTGGACAGACATGTGACTTAATTAACTCTGGACAATGGGAAGTCTTTTCTCTCTCTCTCTCTCTCTCTCTCTCTCTCTCTCTCTCTCTTTCTCTCTCTCTCTCTCAAATGTCATAGCTAAGTGTTGGTGCTGAGAATAATTTTGTGTCAAGGCACAGAAATTTCTCTGTTCCCTGATCTGCTGCACATGTAAATCAAAAGTTGTCCATCATTGTGCAGGCTGAAGAACCAGTAATTTTAATTGCCACATTTACACAGAATCATTTAGAATTTAAGACATCTACTCAGGTGGGAACATCCTGTGTGCCCATACTGTCCACTGCAGCACAGGCTATGTGTTTGTGTGTGTGTGTGTGTGTGTGTGTGTATGTGTGTGTGTGTGTGTGTGTGTGTATGTGTGTGTGTGTGTGTGTATGTGTATGCACGAACCTGCACAGTATGGCTGGAGGGCGGACAGGTATGCAGGCACACAGATCTGGCTTGTATGGCTTGCCTGTCTCCAACTGGGCTTACCTGCTAATTTAATGAGAATAAATTTATTGTTAGAAAAATCAAAAGTCCCTTCTACTTAATGGGAGGCAGCTAAGTGAAACTTTTCTGCCTGTGGCAAGATCTGGAAGCCAAGTGGGATGGAGTGTGGTGGACACATCTTCTTAATCTCAGATACAGAGGCTTGTATTCAGAAGTAGACACAAAATGGAATTCTGAATAAAATAGGATTTATGAAGAGAACCGATGAAAAGGAAGGCTTGGTCAAAATATCAAAATCTGAAATAATCCCCTTAAAAATGCTAAAAGCCTTATAAACAAAAATATAAAAAACAAAACCAAAAACAGCATTTGTTAAAAAGCCAGATGATGTAACAATCTCAAACAACAGCCTGAAAAAAACCAACCAACCAAACAATCAACAACAAAAAATTAACTAGCCATACAAAAATGGAAAATTTATTTTATTTTGAAAGAGATGAAAAATAGTAAAAACAAAACTCAGTTACTCTGTCATAAAAATGTATTATTTGAATCTCAATTGCCTTTTCATAATTGAATATAAAAACCCAAAAACCAAAATTGTAAAAGGATCAGAACATGCCATTAAATCAATTGTAAAAGAATTAGAACATGTCATTAGATGTTATAAGCTCTGATGTAAATTTAAGTTTCCAATTAGGTATTCTTGCCATGTGGCAAAGATGGTGGCTGAGGAGTGGGAGTGGTTTAGGTACCATGGAAACAGTAAACGTATCTTAAGCTAAGAGGGCTGCTGTGAAGGAGTGGGTGTGGTTTCAAGTAGCTACCATGGAAATGGGGCATTGCTCAGGGGCAGCCTCATTTCACCCTTTCCTGTTTAAATGTGTGGTGGGGAAAAGGCACAGCAAAACAAAGGAGGAGAAATAAAAGCTTGGATTTAAGGTTGCAGTCTTTTAATGCATAAATCTGTTAAGGTTGCAGGGAGGTCGGGATAGAGGGAGAGAATGATACAGAGCCAATCTAGGCCCCTGGGGTCAGGGAGGGAAGCAAAGCAGCATGGGGCAGGAAAAACCGTTTAGGAAAGCTCTGCCTTAAAAGTACTTTTAGAGTATTAAGGAAGTGCTCTTTCTTAAACTCAGAAGTACGGACCCACATGCCTGTGGACTCAGCATCCCAGGAACACAAGGGGGTCAGCTACAGAACAGCACCTAGTGCCTGCAGTCTTAGTGTGGCAGACTCGGGAACCAAGTGAGATAGACTGCAGATCTAGATAGATTCAAAATGGTAGGCTAAGGCTGAGAAGAAGAAAAGTGCACAGAGGAGTGAGAAAGCACAAGAGGCAGAAGTGGGAGAGAGAGGGGGAGGGAGAAAGAGTTGGGGAGAGCAGAGAGAGAATGGTACCTTATTGTGAAGTGTGGAAGCTGGTTCTCTGTAGAAATACACTCTGGCAATTCTCAGGGGATTGCAAAACAAAAAAAGTTAAGTTCTTTTAGAGAGGAGAGCTTGCTAGGGTTCTGCCTGATCAAAAACACTTTGAGCCTTGATTGAATTCACGGCACCATTATGTTAGGTTATAATGGCACAAATCCCCAATAAAAGACAGGAACATGAGACTTAAGTCACTCGGGGAACATGATTTACTTCTGTAGCTGCCAGGGCAGGTTACCTTTTGGCATCTGGTGGAGTGAGCAGTAGGTAGAGCAGCGTGGCGACTGAGGCCCACCCCTGGGGCCCACCCGTTTATAGCCGTGGGAGTGGGACCTCAGGTACAGGGGAAGAGGTCAGAAGATTGACAGCCTCTGGAGGAAGGTGACATCTGTGTGTCCCTTGGAATTCTGGGAAGCCCAGTTCTAACAGAAAGAATATATGAAAAATGTACTGCTTGATTAACATTTTACTGCCATAATGAATTGGAGATATTTTCAGCAAGAGCTATGTTTGAAATTGGGCTAAGTGCAAATTTAGACACATTCAACTAATCAAAAATTTGGAGTCTGCTCATGTTTTAAATGTGATTTTTTTTCAGTCCAAAAGACAGATTCTTTCTTTATCTCCCTTCCTTCTTTCCTTTCTTCTTTCCCTTATTTTTCCTTCTTTCCTTCCTTCCTTCCTTCCTTCCTTCCTTCCTTCCTTCCTTCCTTCCTTCCTTCCTTCCTTCCTTTTCTTCTGAATATCAAATTCAGAGTAAACTGCATGCCTGACATAAATAAATACACAGGCCAAGATTTTAGAATTTTAATATGTGAAAAAGGATTTTGAAGAAAACTATATGTAGACAAACATCGACATATTTGGTGACTTGTTATTTAAATAGCTCTGATACCTATGATAATCTATAAGATTTAAACTCTCTTATTTTTCAAAAGACACAAAAATGTTATGTGTCTAAATCCTGAAGTTTAATATCTATAATGCAAATTTATGTGTAACCACATATCTCTGTTTTCCAGAACAGAAGTACTAAAATGTATTTGAGCACCTGATCCAATATCATAGACCTTTGAGGAGACCTTTCTAAGATCCCTGGTTTTGATGGCCTGAGGTGATAAATAGAATGGAGATGATACTGGAGGGTAAGTACAGACATAAAGAAAGGAAAAATCTAATCCTTAGTTTGAACTGTCAGAATAGATACCCACAATCCAATTATAAATGTAAAACTAAAACATAATTTAATAAACCAAAAACTGAACAATAATTCAATTCAGGTAAAAACTCATTAGAACACAGTATTAAATTGGCTTTGATACATATTTTCTATTATGTCAAATCTTAAGTAATTTAAGAAATACTGAGGTCTGTTTCTAAAATATGGAATTTGAATGAATAATCTGTGACGAGAGCCTGGAGTTATTAAATACTTACAAGCTCCAAAGAAATGCTAATTATGCTGTAATAAGAATCACACTTGACAAACAAGTCTCTGGAATCAGGTATCCAAAAACTGAATATGGAACAAATTGGAAATTGTAGAATGAAAGTAACACAAAGTGCCATCAAACAATTCATTATAGAGAATGCTCTAGTATAGACAAAGCCAAAGATATGATTCTTTTTGCAACATTCAGAGAAGATAGTGCCAACAAAGATAGAGGAAATAAAGCAGAAAGTAGTAGAGGTGAAAGATATATGAACTATTACAAGATGGATTATCATCTAAATTATTGAGATAAGTAAAATAAGAAAGTCAAAGAGAACATTCCTAATGATTCAGAAAGAGAAAAAAAAAAAACCACTTGTAATATAAGATAAAGACACCTCTCAAACTTACTCCTCCCAACACAAAGGGTCAGGGAGATGAAAGGAATGTTCCTTAGGTACTGAGACTATGCATTTCTAGATTTTGAATGACAAAATTGTCAGATGACTTATTTCAGGGAGAAGAAATGTGAGAAGAAACTGAAACAAAGATGAAAAAATTCTAAAGATAGAAGTCAAGACAGTTGTGAAATATATCAGGAAGTAAAACTGTTATTTATCTTCTTAAGAAACTATTTTCTATTACTATCTATCATATTTGTTCCTTTTCTCTATCTAGTAAGATAACCTGACAAAAATATGCTTAAGGGAAAAAGTTTATTTTGGCTTTCAGAGTCCTTAATGGCTGGGAAGAGATGTTACATGCAGGGAAGGCATAGCCAGAAGCTAGCTGATCAAACAGAAACCACGCTCAAGAACAGAGGAAGTGGAGCCAGGGTTCATACACATACGGAAATAAATAAAATTAATAATAATAAAAAAAAAAAAAAACCTCAATCTTCTCGCCGGGCGCGGTGGCGCACGCCTTTAATCCTAGCACTTGGGAGGCAGAGGCAGGCGGATCTTTGTGAGTTCAAGGCCAGCCTGGTCTACAGAGTGAGTTCCAGGACAGCTGGGGCCACAGGGAGACCCTGTCTCTAAAAGACCAAAAAAACAAAAAACAAACAAACAAACAAAAAAACCCTCAATTCCTCCCCCACCCCGGCTCCTGGCTTAGTTCTTATCCAGTAAAATTTACACTCCTAAAAGTACCTTAATTCTGTCCCAAACAGTTGAAGAGTGAGAATTCAAGCACATGAGCTTATAATTGGGGCTATAGGGAGACTTCATCTTAAAAGGACCAAAAAAAAAAAAAATGTTAGGAGAGTGTTCATATTCCAAGACTATCTATTATCTATCTATCTATCTATCTATCTATCTATCTATCTATCTGTCATCATCCTATTTCCATCTAATCTATCCATGTGTCCATCTAATCTATTGATTCTCTATCATCTATCTAATCCATCTATCATCTATCTAATCTATTGCTCTATCTATGCATCTATCATCTATCTTTCATCTACCATCCATCTATCTATCTCCATCTAGATATAATTTAATATTTTTTTGTATATCTTGTGTGTAGCATCCCTGGAAGCCAAAATATTTCTTTACATATTATTTGGGACTTTGTATTATTCTAAATGATATTCACTCTGTTTCTGATGGAATAAAATAATAATAATTATTCACTGTGCAGCCTCCCCTGTTCCAGCCCAAGGGGTTTGGGTCACGACCGAGGAGTGAGGCTGGAGACTCAGAATCAACACACAGACACCACGAGTCATGAAAGCAAGCAGATTGCAGCTGTTGCAGATGTTTATTTAGGATGAGGTAGGGATATATATAATATATATATATATATATATATATATATATATATATATTATAATATTTAGTTTCCTTTCATGGGCTGACCGTTTGTCCATGAATAACCTTTTCCATCCTACTAAGAAGCACAAGCAATTAGATATATAGGTATCTAAACAGTACTAATTGTTTGGTAGGTTACTTTGGTATGCGACACAGAAGTTTAGATGGTATCTTAATCCATGAATACATTTTTTTTTTCTGTTAGACTGACAGGGTCTTACTGTGGCTTATAACATCTCCTAACCATTAGAGGATGTAAGCTTGTGGCATCAGCCATGGGTTATTCCTCCAAGGAGAGGAGTCAGGGTTTCCCTATAGACCCAGCAGGCATGGAATGTGCTATGGAGATCAAGCTGGCCTTGATCCTAGCAAGATCAACCTGTCTCTGAATACTGAGTGCAAGGGATTAAAGGCATATACCACCATGCCCAGCAGCAAAATCGTTTAATTTTTATTTTTTTGTTTGTTTCCTTCTTTTTTTATTTTAATTGATGCTTTGTGTATTTCGTACATCATTTTCCAATTCAGTTCAGGCATATATCCCCTCCCTTTCCCCCCCCCCCCACCCACCCCTACCCATCCCAGATCACTGCCATTTCTGCCGTAACTTTTCTACATCTTTCCCTGTTTTTTTTGTTTTTTGTTTTCATTTTTTTTAACAATAAAGTGTATAATCTGTGACGTACAAGCATCCTTCATGTAAAACTAATTTGCGCGCAGTTGTGCCCAAAACCCACACAGCTATGGGTCCCACCATCCAGCCAGGGGGGGCTTGTAGTTCAATCAGTTGATCAAATAGTGGTCCAGGCTTCTATTTCGTTTTAAAGAAAATAAGATAGTTTAGGCTAAGCTAAAAATGAGTTGTTACAAGCGAGAACTATAGGTTTAAATTACCAGAAATTACAAAATATACTGTCCAAGAGGTTATATGACCTTTCACGTCGAATAAAAAAATTAAAAGCCACAAATAAATTTACTCATTTTAGGTACATACCCTGTCATTGTGATTAAATACCTTATATGAAACAAACAAACAATGAACAAAGCCTTAAAGGGACATTTATTTTGCTCATAGTTCAGAGGAATACTGTCATATCATGGCAAGGTCATTGACCCATGATAACCAGGANGCTTGGATCCCCTGGCCAACATCTCCTTGGTAGAATAATCCATTGCTGATGTCAGAGCTCCTGTATTAATATATTTTGCTTAAGTGCATAGCTTAAGGAGACTTTAGTATTATATTTGGTTCTGAATAGAGAATAATCCTTTTCACAGTTCCTATGTCTATTGGTCAATCAAAGAAGGCAGTTTTACTGGTTTTATAAGAGGTTACCTGTATATCAGTTGGCTCCAATTTACAGTTGGAGAACGACCCCATCATCATCATATTTCTCCTTGTTCTATGGGGGGGAGGTAAGAAAGTCTCTTGTATTAAAATCTTTGCGGTGCCTAGAAGGTAAGTTTTGTTAAGACTCATTATAAATAGTTGTTACAAGTAGGATCCGCAGAGGGGTTCGATGTTTGTAGCAATCTGAGGCTTTTCTTCCTTTCAATGTTCAGACAGGCCAACCTTTCTGCTGGCACTTCCTGGTACATCCTACTCAATGCAAAGCTGTATCTTTTCTCTCTCAGCCATTAAGTTGGTAACATTTTGACCTGTTGGAACATACAAATCTTTTCCCATAGTTAGTTTTAAGATTTGAATTGCAAGGTTTTTGACAAAAAGGTTTCATATCTATCTGTATCCCCCTTTTTTATTTTAGTTTTTTTTGACCCGTTTTTGCTTTTTGACTCAAAAAGGCAGTATTATATGTACCTATAGGGTGGAATCAAGGCCCAGACCTCATCAAATTCACCTGTGCTGTTTTGGGTGACTGTATGTGATTAACTTGGGAAGCAAACTTAATTTTTAAGTTAAATCATCCTATAGGTGAGAGAGAATGCTACAAGGTGATACTGTACAACAGAAAAATTATAGAGAACATTTGTATGTGCCAATCCCAAAGTTATTATTATACAGATTTTTTTTTAAATTGATGCTTTGTGTATTTCGTACATCATTTTCCAATTCAGTTCAGGCATATATCCCCTTCCCTTCCCCCCACCCCACCCCTACCCATCCCAGATCATGCATTCTGCCATAACTTTTCTACATCTTTCCCTGTTTTTTTTGTTTTTTTTTGTTTTCATTTTTTTTAACAATAAGTGATAATCTGTGAGTACAAGCATCCTTCATGTAAAACTAATTTGCGAGCAGTTGTGCCCAAACCCACACAGCTATGGGTCCCACCATCCAGCAGGGGGGGCTTGTATGTTCAATCAAGTTGATCAAATGAGTGTCCAGTCTATATTCGTTTTAAAGAAAATAAGAAATAGTTTAGGCTAAGCTAAAAATGAGTTGTTACAAGCGAGAACTATAGGTTTAAATTACCAGAAATTACAAAATATACTGTCCAAGAGGTTATATGACCTTTCACAGTCGAATAAAAAAATTAAAAGCCACAAATAAATTTACTCATTTTAGGTACATGCCCTGTCATTGTGATTAAATACCTTATAATGAAACAAACAAACAAATGAACAAAAGCCTTAAAGGGACATTTATTTTGCTCATAGTTCAGAGGAATACTGTCATATCATGGCAAGGTCATTGACCCATGATAACCAGGAAATATATTAAAAGCGCATGTCAGTGCTCAGTGGGGTTTCTCCCTTTTCCTTCTCTATTCAGTCTGGAGTGCCAGCCTGTTGCATGATGATGTTCACAGGCATACACAAGTAAATGATTCATTAATGCCATATACCCTATTTAACCAATAAAGATCAAAATAAAAACAAGCCATCAAATTTGTCACTTAATCTTTACAGAAAGTTCAGGTAGGTGGCCTAACGAAAAACGTGGAATTTTGTAGGTATTAATGGTAAAGCATTCTTAGATTTGTGACTAGAGGAAGTTTAAGGTAGCTAAAGCTAAAGGATTTCCTTTACAAGTTGTTTTATAGCAATACATTTTACATATTAATTAACACTATAATAGTGGTTTGATACAGTTTAAAAGTGAAGAAAAGTTAGAAAAAATACAGTCTATAAAATCATTCCAAAGCAAACTAAAAAAAGAATAACTTTTTCTAAGTGAGTCAATAATACAGATTTTGGAGGATGGAGAGATGGCTCTCCTGTTAAGTGCAATGGCTGTTTTTGCAGATGACCAGGGTTCAGATCCCAGCACCCACATGGCAGCAAATAGCCATCTGTATCTCCAATTCCAAGGGATAAGACACCTTGATCTGTCTGCAAGGGCACTGCATGACACAAGTGCACTAACATACATGAAATAAAAATTAAGAATAATAATACAAATGTATTCAGTGATTAGCTATATCTAATTCCTATTCTACTAATGGTAAATAGAATAAAAAAGAAAGCCCAAATTTCACAGTGACTACCTGAAAATAACACATGATGATTCTTCTGGAATGAATAAAGATAACAAACCCAACACAGTCTAAGGAATTTATTAGTCAAAACATGTTATCATGTAGATAAGGTAAGGTAATTGTTCATTAATGAAAATATGAAAATTTAACATATAATATCTATGTGTATACATATATGAAATTTATTTATTTATTTATTTATTTATTTATTTATTTATTTATTTATTTTGACAGGGCCTCACTAATCCCAGCATTAAGTCATTATGTGGTTGAGGCTGGCCTTAGTCTCACAGAGATCTGCCTGCCTCTGCCAAAAAAAAAAGTATAACTAAAGGCATGCACCACCACATCTAGCAAGAGTTGTTTTATTTTTATTAATGTGTAGGTATGTAATTCTGAGTAAAAGATGCCAGAGAAAGATGTTTGATTAGCTGCTTGATGTTGATGCTGGTTACTAAACTCTTGTACTGTGAAAAAGGAAACAAGTTGTCTTACGTACTAAGCCTCTTCCAGGCCAATTACCTACCTATTTATATTTATTTATCTACATACTTAAAATTTAAAGACATTTTCCTGTTAAAGTGCTATATCCCTCTATGATCATGCCATTCTATCATCCCAATTTGGGTAGTAAACAGAACTTTATTAAATACAGTTTTCTGAGATAACTTTGGCTCATAAAAAATGTAGTTCATTTCAATAATGTTTATTTCATGGATTCAAAAGAATAGAAATACATCATATATTATAATATATTAAAATATTTTTATCAATTCATTGATAATTTCACATAGTGTACTTTGGTCATATTTGAATCCATCCCCATCTTAACTCTCCTGTACTACTGATTGTGACTACATTTGATTTGGGAGGGGGTTGAGACTGTGTCTCTTCATAGCCCCAGCTGGCCTGAAACATGCTAATAATAGCATTACATTATATTTTCATAATATATATTATGGCGTTTATAATAATATAAGACCATATAATCTACATTTCTTGGTAGTATTTATTTATTTACTTATTTATTTATTGCTTTTTGTTTGTTTTGATTAGCTTTCGTATTTTGGGAGACATACTTTCTCTGTAGTTCTTGCTGGCCTGAACTTGCTATCGAAACCATGCTGACCTGCTGTGACAGAAATCCAACTTCCTGTTCCTCCCAGGTGAAGAAGTTAAAGGTTTAGCTCATAGAGATCTTAATCTATTGTAAAATATTGCTTCAAAATTTGTGTGAGGCTTTTTTTTTTTACTGAATTTTCATCTAATTTCCAGAAATGCCAAAAGATGCACAAGCTGTCATGCTGACAAAAAGAAGTCTTTAAACAGCAAGAAGTTGGAATGTCCTCAGTGTCTGGCAATATGCACATTTCTGTCTCAAGTCCACCCTAGGGCTACTGATTCTCACAGTGTGTTACCTACACTGCAGATTTCAGATGAGATGTAAAGTATTACTGATGTCTAGGGCTTAGAGCTATGGATAAGATCAAAGGATAGCCAAGATGCAAAATCATATGTTTAGAAAACAATGCACTTCTCAGATGGTAGGAAGCTGACTTATTAGTATAAAGAACTGAACTAGGGAGAATAGATTCTTCAGATAAGAAAACTCCAACAAATCCTTCTAATAATTTCCTAAAATCATATAATTTTAGAAATTTTGGACCAAAAGTTTCAAAAGGGTAATTAATCCAAGATTGGAAATATGAAGGTGACAATGTAGAATTACTAGAGCAGCTATTTCTTTGTAAAAATTATACACAATAATAAAGACGAGTAGCAAGGATAGCCATACTAAATCCTCATATTCAAGGGGAGAGATGAGGGGGAGGGAAAGTTAGTGCCTTGCATGCTGTCTCCTAGAAATAGTTTTCCATCAATTTTGGGATATAAAGAAAGAAAGATTTATAACTGGGTGGATGCTAATACCAATAACCCAGTTATAAATATTTCTTGTGGAGAGGGATGCATATTAAAAGAACAACAACAGAAAGATTGCATCAGAAAACTGACTGAAATGGTGACTCAGGAAGGGTGGGAGGGGTGGGAGAGGGACATGGGTGTATATTCGATTGGTGCATATTTAATTGATGTGAGTTCAACAAGTATCCAGTTTTGCCCAGACACTGTATACAGGTTACATGTGTGTTTTAGGACTTAGTAAAAGTAATATGTGTATATAAACAACATTGGTTTAAAGGTTGATAAACGGTAATGCATCTGAGTTAATTGGTGATATAAATTGCTGTTTCCACATTAGCTTTAATTAAAACTGTATAACAATTACTTGGGATTGTATAACACATGTTCTCTTTATTGGTCATATAGTATCACCTGGTAGCATCTCTTTCACCCTATAGGATGATTTATTTAAAAATAAAGTTTGTTTCCCAAGTTAATCACATACCGTAACCTAAAACAGCATAGATGAACTTGATGAAATCTGTGCCTTGATTCCACCCTATAGGTTATATAATACAACTGCTTTTGAGCCTCATGGGTCAAAAATAAAAACCTAAATAAAAAAAGGGGAATATAGATAGATATGAAAACTTTTTGTCAAAAAACCTTGCAACCAAATCTTAAAACTAACTACGGAAAGGTTTGTATGTTCCAACAGGCCAGAGTATCACCACTTAATGGCTGAGAAAGAAAATGCAGCTTTGCCGTGAGTAGGATTACCAGAAAATGCCAGCAGAAGGGACTGACTCTCTGGGCATTGAAGGGAAACGAAGATGCCTCAGATTGCTCGACATCAGGCCCCTCTGCTGGATCC
Organism: Rhizomys pruinosus; assembly: GCA_009823505.1. Lineage (NCBI taxonomy): Eukaryota > Metazoa > Chordata > Mammalia > Rodentia > Spalacidae > Rhizomys > Rhizomys pruinosus. The sequence continues at coordinate 26,340 of VZQC01011750.1, read as the reverse complement.
ACATAGTAACAACTATTTTTAATGAATCCTAACGAAGCTTACTTCTAGGTGCTGCAAAGGTTTTAATACAAGAGACATTCTTAACTCCCCCATAGAATAAGGAGAAATATGATGATGATGAGTCGTTCTTCAGCTGTAGATTGAGCCAGCTGTTATAGAGGTATTCTCTTGTAAATCGGTAAAACTGCCTTCTTTAATGATGATGGACATAGAAACTGTGAAAAGGATTATTCTCTATTCAGAACCAAATATAATGCTAAGTCCTCCTAAGTTATGCACTTAAGCAAAATTCAAAATATAATACAGGAGCTCTGACATCAACAATGGATTTTCTACCAAGGAGAGTGTTGGCCAGGGATCACAAGCCCCCACAAAAGGTAAAGGCTCCTTGCTTCCAAACTGGGATATCTGCAGGAAGAGAGGGGTAAGCCTTGTTGCCTTGGAAGACCGATTAAGCATGGGAAAGATGTTATGGAGACCGCACTTGCAAGTATACAGATGGTCTCTGGAATGCAGTAGAGTTACCAAAGGCCACTAAACCATAAAGCAAATTGGTCTCCTTGAGTCAAGCAAGACTCTTTGGTCAGCACCAGCTGCACCTCATCTGCCTGGAAAAACTGGCAGCAGTGGCCGCCTATGTCTGTTATTCAAATCTAACTGGCTATTAGCTCTCTCCTTGGAGGAATAACCCACGGCTGATGCCACAAGCTTACATCCTCTAATGGTTAGGAGATGTTATAAACCACACGAAGACCCTGTCATACTTAACAGAAGAAAATGTAATTCATGGATTAACATACCATCCAAACATCTGTGTCTATACCAAAGTAACCCACCATAACAATTAGTACTGTTTAAATACCTATATATCTAATTGCATGTGCTTCATTAATAGGATTGGAAGGTTATGTCTGGACAAGCTGGCAGCCCATGAAAGAAAACAGCCAGAATTGACTAGAGACCAAGACAACAGCTCCAGAGAAAGTAGACTGTTTTGCTTCTCAGCCACCTGTGCCCCTTTTCTAAGCCTAGGGAACAATCTGCGGAAGAGGGGGAGTGGTAGAATGTAAGGGCTGCGATTGGGGTGAATGGTGAAACTACAACAATATAGACTGGACACACATTTGATCAACTTGATTGAACATACAAGCCCCCCCTGCTGGATGGTGGGACCCATGAGCTGTGTGGGTTTGGGCACAACTGCTCAAAAAATGGTTTTACCTGAAGGATGCTTGTACTCACAAATTATCACTTATTGTTAAAAAAAGGAAAACAAAACAAAACAAAAAAACAGAGAAAGATGCAGAAAAGTTACGGCAGAATGCATGATCTGGGATGGGTAGGGGTTAGGTGGGGGGAAGGGAAGGGGATATATGCCTGAACTGAATTGGAAAATGATGTATGAAATACACAAAGCATCAATAACAAAAAATTAAATTAATCGATATGTGAAGATCCAGCCCACCATGACTAGCAACATTTCCTAGATAGAGTCTTAAATTATATGCTAGTAGAGCAGTCAAGCCGATCACAGGCAAGCAAACAAACGAGCACATATGCATTCATTTCTCTCTGCTCATAACTGTGGATGTGCTGGACTAGCTGTTTGAAGTTCCTGCCTTGTTTCTCCACAATAATTACTCTAATCAGGAACTGTGAGCTAAAATAAACCCTTTTTCCTCTAAAAAAGAAAAAAAGAAAGAACATAGTATAGTATACTCTTATGAGTATACAATTAATTAAGTTATAATTTCCAGAAATTACACATAAAATATTGTTTTACAGTGGCTTAAATTCAGAAAACCATACAGATTATAGCACTTAAATAAAGAATTTTATCTGGTGTCAGCATTCCATGTTTCTTAATACCATAGAGAGCAACTTTCATACTATGCATTATCAAAGCAGTAATAAAATGTAAATAAATTTATAATTAATGGAATAATAAGAGTAAGGTAATCATAGGCATTAGTGATGGTTAATGATAATTGAAAATGGCAGAATCTAAATTATCTAAGAAGTGGGCCTCTGGGCATGCCTTTGTGGGAGTATTTTGATTACTTTAATTGATGTAGGAAGACCCATCTTCTGTGTGTGGGAACATTCCCTGAGCAGGATCCTGGATTGTATAAGACAGAGAAAGGAAGATGGGGATGTCCAGGCTTTTGTGTATCTCTGATTCTTGAACATGGAGAAATGTGTCCAGCTCACTCCCTGAATCTCTTGCCAATGTTCCTTCCCCACCAAGAACCTAGAACTGGATTCCCAAATAAATCCTTTCCTCCCTGGCTGTTTTGTTGTTGTTTATTTTTCATTTGTTTTGTTTTTAATCATAACTATTGGAGACTAAACTACTACAATATTAAAAGTGAAAAATGACTAAGAAATGGAGCAAAAACTGACCAAAACAGTAAACTTCTGCCCACAACAGTAAACTTCTGCATCAAATATTTTAAAAAGATTAAGAAAAAGATGAAGGGCGTACAGCAGTAAGCATGAACTCTGGTGGGGCGAGGGGCATAGAAAGGGGAATTGGTCTAAAGTAGATTAAGAGATATTGTATGAAATGCATAAAAGTTCATTAAATTTTTAAAAAAAACTCAAAACTATCTACATTAATAACTTACAATATATACATGAATATATAGCTATTAATTAAACTAAATAATTAAAATAAAGTTAATAAATAAGTCATGAAATATCACCTAAAAGGGGATAAATGATCTAAATTTAAGATGGAAACATTTCCAAAAGGATTATAGGATCTGTTTTCCAAAGTATGAAGTCAATCCAGAAAATTTGTAAAATGTACTTCTCTTATGTTTTAATTTTCTATTTAAATGGTGTACACATAACAAGCCTATTCATTGTTATTGTAAATAATAACGTTGAAGGTGCACAAAACAAATTCAGTCTGTTGACTGTGAAGTACCTTCAAATGTCTTTAGAGATAGTATCATCACTCTCATAGCTCACTGAAAGTATCTGCTCTAAATGAGAAACTATTCAGATACTGAAACACAGAAAAGCAATATGTATTAATATTCAATTGAAAATTTGAAGACTTTGCAACTGGTACTTAATCTGATGCCAGGCAAATCTCACTCCTTCTCTACGTTTTATGAAAATTAGTATAAATAACTGCACAAAATCTGAACTAGGAAGGCTGGACGGCCGGGGCTGCTATCTGACGTTAGTCGGAAACGTGGTAGTATAATGTCCATGTACTACAAAGACGGTTCTACACATAGTGGAACTTTGAAGAAAACTATAAGGAATGGAGACAAAAATGGTGAACACAGTGGATACCCAACTCCATGCCAACAGCAGATGTTCGGGTGTCACCTCTGTCAGAGATGGAGGCATCTGGCTGGCACATCCAGGAGTCAGCTGCAGGCGCCTCAATGCCCCATTCTGCTGTGCACCTTTCTTGCCAGGGCCTGAACCTGTTGGGAGCCACTGAGCCAGCCACTATTACCCAGGTGACAAATCCAAAGAAGGATAAGAGCCCGTTACTAGGATCAGGGGAGAAAAGCCTTGGCAAGTAAGGAAAACATAGCTGAAGAGCCAGGACTGCAGCATTGGTGGCTGTCAGCAAAATGTGGTTCTGGTAAGAAGACGCCTCATCCACTGACTCCCGCTGGCTGTGAAGGAACATCTGAAGCCACAGCCACCAAAAAGGCCAACTACAATCTTTAACAGGGAAATAAATAAAAATAAAAACAAACGAATAACAAACAAAAATACCCAAATCATGTGATCCATGATTAAAATAAAAAAGATAAATAATTGGTTCCACCACAGTATAAATTAAAAATCAGTTAAGCCAGCATATCTGTAATTTAGGCAAATAAGGACAAAAATTGCAAAAAAAAAAAAAAAAAAGAGACTTAATGAACTAACTCATTGATGAATTAGAATTTAAAATATGAGAAGTTATTATGGAATCCTGAGATAGTACGAGAATGAAAGATGAGTTGAAAATGGCTTATAGGAGTGCATTAAAGAAGAAAATACATTACTGAATTTGATCATTAAATATGCATCGCTTACGTTTAACAGAGTTATACTGAATGATAAGGAATAAAACTTTAAAAAATTAGATATTCTGCAATTTGTTTTATCAAATATATTCCTCCCAGGTTTCTGAGCATATGACAGCATGTAATTATTGGAATATAGTCTAACTAAAACATATAGTGCTGCAAATATATTGATGGCTTGGAAGAAACATCATATATGCATCCTAGGAGTATTATCAGGCAGTTGAGGCCATATAACCTTGGAAACTGTTAATCTAGCTTTTGCACACATAAACTGTTCTTTGATAATTTGTGAAGCATTAGACATGGGTAATAAGTCTATGTCCCTGGAGAAATAGTCATTTTGAAGATGTATATTATCCGTGCCTTGCTACTACAAGAAACTATTACAACAAGCAAATAACCTGAGGTAAAATTCATATTATAAAATATATGATGGGGGCTGGAGAGATGGCCTAGCGGTTAAGAGCGCCAACTGCTCTTACAGAGGATCTGGGTTCGGTCCCCAGCACCTACATGGCGGCTGAGAGCCGTCTGAAACTCCAATTCCAGGAGAACTCCAGTTCCAGGGGAATCCGACACCCTCTTCTGGCCTCCGCGGCATTGCACGTCACGGGTGCACAGACTTGCATGCAGACAGTACATTGATACACATACAGAAATAAATAAATGCTGGGCGTGGTGGCGCACGCTTTTAATCCTAGCACTTGGGAGGCAGAGGAACGCGGATCTCTGTGAGTTCGAGGCCAGCCTGGTCTACAGAGTGAGTTCCAGGACAGCCAGTGCTACAGGGAGAACTTGTCTCAAAAAAAAAAAAATGTGATGGAAAAGTACAAAAATATTTTCACTGTACATTTGGTGAGTCTATAATATTTTCCTCTATAACAAAGGGACATAAATATCACTCCAATAATATTGATCAAATATTTCAATTAACATTTTTAGCCAAGAAAGTATTTATAGTCAGATTATATGATTGTTGTTGTCTTTCAATCAACTCTAAGGTATAAAAGAACTTTAAGTGACTACCATTAAAATAACAAGAAAAATAAAAGAAATGTTACACAGAAAACAATCGTTACTCTAGAAATACACCCAGGAGCCAGCAAAATTGTTTGTTTTTCAAATATTCATAATGAAGGAAATCAATTACACCATGATGTTAATTAATTTTTTGAAAGGACACAAAAATAAATCATAGGAGTTCAATAAAAAATATTTGATCTTTTCTGCAAAATTAAATCCACAAAATATTCATTAAACTATGGCATCCCAAAAGATAATGTAGATCATTACAACAGAAGTAGCCACAGAAGCTAATGGATGCACTGGAGGGAGAAAGTTCCAAAAGATAGGGACATGTAACAACGAGGTTTTCTGTATAGGCCCTGCTGTTGAAGACCTGATATAAACATGGGAAAGATGTATGGAGACCACACTTGCAAGTATACAGATGGTCTCTGGAATGCCAGAGAGTGTTACCAAAGACCACTAAACCAATAAGGCAAATATAGGTCTCCTTGAGTCAAGCAAGACTCCTCCGTCAGCACCAGCTACACCTCATCTGCCTGGAAATACTGTGCAGCAGTGGCAGCCATATGTCTGTATATCCCAAATCTAATTGGCTATTAGCTCTCTCCTTGGAGGAATAACCCACGGTTGATGCCACAAGCTTATATCCTCTAATGGTTAGGAGATGTTATAAACTGCACGAAGACCCTACCATACTCAACAGAAGAAAATGTAATTCATGAATTAACATACCATCCAAACATCTGTGTCTATACCAAAGTAACCTACCATAACAATTAGTACTGTTTAAATACCTATATATCTAATTGCGTGTGCTTCATTAGTAGGATTGAAAGGTTATGCCTGGACAAGCTGGCAGCCCATTAAAGAAAACAGCCAGAATTGACTAGAGACCAAGATATCAGCTCCAGAGAAAGTAGACTGTTTTGCTTCTCAGCCACCTGTGCCCCTTTTCTAAGCCTAGGGAACAATCTGCGGAAGAGGGGGGGTGGTAGAATGTAAGGGCTGCGATTGGGGTTAATGGTGAAACTACAACAATATAGACTGGACACTCATTTGATCAACTTGATTGAACATACCAGCCCCCCCTGCTAGATGGTGGGATCCATGAGCTGTGTGGGTTTGGGCAGAACTGCTTGCAAATTGGTTTTACATAAAGGATGCTTGTACTCACAAATTATCACTTATTGTTAAAAAAATGAAAACAAAACAAAACAAAAAAGCAGAGAAAGATGCAGAAAAGTTACAGCAGAATGCATGATCTGGGATGGGTAGGGGTGGGGTGGGGGGAAGGGAAGGGGATATATGCCTGAACTGAATTGGAAAATGATGTATGAAATACACAAAGCATCAATAAAAAAAAAGAAGACAAAGAGGAATTTGACACATCAGAATCTGAACTTAATTTTTAATAAAGTCAGTGCTACCATTTCTTCCCATTAAATTTCATTTAATACTATGAGCTAAATGAGCCATACCCCATTTTTTAACCCCGTTCTTTATTCTGAATGAATGGTATTTATGCATTGATTCTCACTACATTTGTTTTGTTCCTGTACCATGTATATTTTTTATTCCATTACCAACCTTCTACCCAAACCAAAGAAGCTGATACCTTGATCCGGATGTCTGGCAAAAGCTAACTCACTTTAGCCTTTTCCTGAACATGTACAGAGAGTTGCAAGGCTCAGCAGTGACAAGGTTATATATTTGGCCTCCTTAAACAGGCTATCACTTCTCCCAAGTTTGTCAAAACTCAGTTACACATATCATCCGCCCGAGAAGTGCTTCTCCTCCAACTGATGATCATATAGAGCTTAATGCCAAGAATGAGCTAATTGAGAGCTGTTCTTCATGGAGAGATAAATGCAGTTTGCATATGCAGGTGGAGTTAGGATTTAGTTGAGATGTATGGACAGGAGATATCAGGATTCATGAGAGTTAAGAATATAGGTGGCCTTCTATAACTGGATTGCACTCTAATAATAAAATGACACAAAAGGAAAATCAGTCTCATAACTATCACCGAGTTTGCCAAAGAAAGTGAATAGAACATATTGGACATGTTCAGGTCGTATGACCATAGACAATGAAAGTGAGTACAATTGTTTAGATTGAGTTTGGTTTGTGGTGGATGGTCTTCTTTATTAATTGATGAAGCAGGCCCAACCTGCTGTTGCCAGCACTGTCTCTATGTAGGTGACCTTGGGCTATATTAGAAGGCCATCTAAGGACAAGAATGTGTGTGAGCTGGAGTGCAAGCCAGCAAACACCAGACCTCCCTGCTTCAAGTTCCTGCCTTTGTTTCCTCAAAAATGGACTGTATTTCAGAAGTTTGAGTCAAATAAATCTTTTTTATCTCCTATGCTGCTTTTGGTCAGAATGTTCTATCACAGCAGCTGAAAGGAAATTGGAACAGGAGTTCCAAGATAATATTTCTGGCACATTTGTTCTCTAGTTAGAACCACTCTCCTCAGAATGGAAGGGACAAACAGACTCTCAGCTATTTCTATTGGCAAATTAATGCCACTAAAGTAAACCATTCTTTCACCAGTCTACTCTCAAATGCTATCACATTGGAGATTTTGCGTCAACATGTGAGTTTGGGAGCAATATAAATAATCATTAGCATAGTCATGCATACTTGAATTTGTAGTACTCTTTTCATAAAATAGCTGTTGGAATGTATCTGAGTATGTCTATGTAAAGCATGAGTGGATATACAGAACAGCTAATTTTGATTACTAGATTTTAAGTTGCAAGTTTGAAAGACTGGTGACTAGGTCTAACACACAGTCACTTAGTCATTAGTCAGTTTTTCTGAGCTTTAAGGTAGAAGCCCCAAGTGTTTAGGCTCTTAGATTTTGTTGATTGGTGAGAAACTGAGATCCCCTTGTTAAAGAAGTACACACTATTATTGGCTGGCCATAGGAGGGGTGGCAGTCTGCTAGATCACTCCACTTCCCAATCTAAATCCCTATGCCCATTTTCTACTGGGTGCTTGACTGTGTATCTTCAAACCCTCTGATTAGTCATGTACATGTGTGCATAAAGTCTTACCAATGGAGTATAAGAGGAGTATATTTACTTATTTAAAAAGAGAAATCCAGGTGTGGATAAGATGGTTCAGTTATTGAGAGCATTGGCTGCTTTTGAAGAGGAACTGGGTTTAGTTTCCAGCACCCGCATGGCAGCTAACTATTGCAGTTTAAGGGAATCCAAAGCCCTCTTCTGACCTGCACAGGCAGTGCACAAAACGGCTTCACTTACATACAAGCAGTCGTTGCACTCATACACACAAAGTAAAAATAATAAAACTTTAAAAAGAGAGATATCTAGCCCTGATCTTGCTAAAAGGGGCAATACCTAATACACTGATGAGGACAGAATCCAGGGAAATGATCCAATGTGAAAGAGGATGGCAACAGTCTTGGGAAAAAGCATTCAGAGTGAGGCTGCTTTACTTTATTTGGATATATATTTTATTTTTTGGTAATTTTGAGACAGACAGCCTCTTCCTTTAGTCACAAGTGGCCTGGAGCTCACTCTGTAGACCACCAAGCTGGCCTTGAACTCACAGTGATCTGCCTGCCTCTGCCTCCTGAGAGCTGGGATTAAGGGCACTTTGGATCTTGAAATTGTTCATTATGCATGAGAAAAACTCAGTCTTAAAATTATATATATATATATATATATATATATATATATATATATATATATATATATATATATATGTCATTAATTCTCCAAAGGTATAAACTATTTTGACATTTGCTAGGAGCTAATGAGATATTTATTTCTTGTATGATGTCAAGCATTCCTTTCTGAAAGTCTTAAACAGTGATAGCTTCCAAATCTGAGTCATTTGAACAGATCAAGTAAAAATAAACCAAAATATATGTCTCCTCTGACAGCAGTTCATATGAACAGATCGGGCTTCTGTTATTGGATGGATATGATTTATTTTTTATTTTAAATAATATTTGTTAGTAATGTGTTTTAATACAATCTTTCATTCGAATTAGACTCATGCTAGTACACAATTTAGCAGATGATTCATGTTGTTCTGGCTAGGCCCAGGGTTATAGCAACAGGTTCCCACATATGCAATGCCACTTTGTTTTCTTTCTTAATTTTTCATTGAGCTTTTGTAGACTTCATACATTTCTTAATCCAGATTAGACCCCTTCCCCAATCCATGCTCCTCCAGCCAGCAATCTTGCATTCTACCGTTCATGCCTTGCATCTTTTTCTGTCTTTTCAAACATTTTTGGTGCCGAAGTTTACTCTTTTGGTCTGTTCTTTGAACAAGTCTTCTTAAACATTTTTTTTAATTATGTTCTTCAACATAATTAAAGCCACATACTACAAACCCACAGCCAGAATTGTCCTAAATGGGAAAAATTATAACCATTTCCCTTAAAATCAGGAGCCTGGCAAGGTTACCCCCTATCTCCACTACTTTTCAATATATTGCTTGAAACTCTTGCTAGAGCATTAAGAGAAAGGAAGGAAATGAAAGGAGTTATAATTGGAAAAGAGGAGGTCAAATTATCCCTTTTTGCAGATGACAGGATAGTATAACTAAGGGATGTCAAAAATTCTACCAGAAAACTCCTAGAAAGGATTAGTAATTTCAGTAAAGTGGCAGGTTATAAAATTAGCCTAGAAAAATAAGTAGCCTTTCTTTATGTTAACAGTAAGCAATTGGAGAAGGAATCCAGGGAGACATTTCCATTCATGATAGCCTCAAAAAAAATCTTGGAACAAGCCTGACCAAGGACACTAAATATCTCCACAATGGAAATTTTAAATCCTTGAAGAGGGAGATTGAAGAAGACACTAGAAGATGGAAAGTCCTCCCATGCTCATGGATTGGAAGAATTAATATAGTAAAAATGACCATCCTATACAAAGTAATATATAGATTCATTGCAATCCCAATCAAAATTATCATCACTTCCTTCACAGAGTTAGTAAAAATTCCTAAATTTTTTATGCCACTTTTAATTAGCAACTTAAAATATGTGCTGGAATTCAAATGAGTTGTAGGTGAAGAGAGTACTCCAAACCACATATAAGTTTTCAATGATTTTGAGGTGGGTTTTTTTTTTATCATTTAAACATGTATTTATCACTTTATAAGCTATTAAAGTCACACATATCCTTAAACTGTAATATGATATTGGTTGTCAACTTAAATATGATATTAGTTGCCCAATATTAGTTGTTAACTTAAATACTTTTTTGTAGATCTGTTTATAACGAACACTTATGAATCAAAACTGAATAAAGTTTACAACTGTTACTTTTATTGTTTGTGTGCACCTTCCCTCTATTTTTCTTTTTCCTCGCATTTGTTTTATAATTGCTAACTCTTTTTAGGACTCAAAATTCGGTCTTCTAATGGGAATTCATTCACAGACCATTTCATCTCCTAACACCACTGGTAAGTAGCAGATCCAATACTGGACGTATACTTGCGGGGCTGACCTCCTATCTCCATCTGTTTCTCAATAGTAATTTGAATTTGTGTTTCTGTGGATAAAATGATTTATATGCTTTGCAAAAATGCTGGCTGGAATAAATTCATTATTTCTGCTTCTGCAAAGTATTATTGTTTGCTCATTAATCAATCATGCCTTTATACTTTCTTTTTAAAATTATAATTTCTTTCTAGACTGGGAAGTAATCATGTACAATAATATTCAATAGTCAGCTCTAGTAATTTAGCTCAGTGGTATGGTGCTTCCCTAGTGTTTATGAAGACCTAGGTCAATCAACAGTACACCAAAAATATCAACTGATAATTGGTTATTGTACTATAAACATAATTCATAAATATTTTTGTGATATATTTATAAAATTTTGTGTCCTTAAATGTTTTGGTATGCCTCAATCCACTGCAGCCTGCTTTACTTATGTAGTGTCACACACTTAAAGAAAACCAACTCTCCCTCTCCCAGCATTTATCAGTTGCTCATAGTTCCACAGCTTAGTTTGGGGCTTCTTCCTCACTTCCCCACTTCTGTGCTGGGATTTTGTTTGTCCTGAGCTTGTGGGATCTTATGTATGCTGTAACCTTTGATGTGAATTTAAATGTGTAAATTCCCAGATGTTTGGTAAACTCTGACTTTCTGTGGTTGTCACAACTTCTTTTTTAAATTTTATTTATTTTTTTTTATGTGCATGAATGTACTGTCTGCATGTAGGTTTGTGCACCCTTGTCGTGCAATGCTGCAGAGATCAGAAGAGGGAGTCGGATTCCCCTGGAACTGGAGTGAAAACAGTTCTCAGCCACCATGTGGGTGCTGGGGATCGAACCCAGGTCTTCTGCAAGAGTAATTGGTGCTCTTAACCGCTAGGCCATCTCTCCAGCCTCTGTCACAACTTCTTGCTCTTATAATCTTTCCACAATATAAAGTACATTATATGACCCATTTTATCCACAGTGGACCCTAAACCCTGAGTGGCAGAAGTTTAATAAAGACATCCTTTTTAGGGATAAGCACTCTGTTGTCTCTTACTCTCTCTTCATTTTGGCCACTTGAGTCAAGCACCATCTGCTGCATGCAGAAGTTTCACTGGTCAGATTTGAGAGATTCATATTCTCTCTTTCCCTGTTCTACGTTCCCTGAGCCTTAGGTGTAAAGGTTGCATTACAGATGCATCACATAGGGATGGATACCTCTCAGACACTTATTCTCTGGGTTTGACCAACTGTCAGCTGCCATGTAGGTGATAGGAACCAAATCCAGGTCGTGTATACGAACAGCACACAGTCTTAACCACTGTGCCTCTTTTTGCTAATTTTAAAAGAATATTTTAACTGCATTATATTTGTGGTTGAACGCTTAATATCATTTTCCTTTTGTAAAGACTTTTATTTCAGGAAAACCACAACCTGGAAAATAGTAAAAAGTGAGTTAGATTAGATATATATATGATATTAGATATTCGATATTTTATATATCCACTGAGTAATTCTTTACAAAATAACACAGTCATGGAGTAAACATGAATCAATGTATGAAGACATTTTTTACAGTGTTTTCCCTGTGAGCATCCCAAAAGCACTCCTTGAAACCTCTGAACATGATAACTAAAGATAACTCAGTTCTGAACTATCTAAATCGCGATAGCTTTGCACACTTAATAAATGTTAAGTAAAGGGATATTACAAATTGTTTTATTTCTTATTTAATTACAAGATTTATTAGAAAATATATTTTGAATAATTAATTTCATTAACAATACATTGATATTTCATCTTGTTTGAGGCATATTTCATGTATGTGATTAAGAAAATTAATAATCTGATGCTTCTGTAGGATATAATGCCGGTAGATGTGTATGTTACTCTTGTATGGCTTATAATGCTGAACAAGTCTCCTATTAAAGTAATGATCATCTGTCTATATGCTCTGTAATAGTGTGGGATTGAAGTCATCATTACTTAGCACTCTCTAAATCTGTCATTTTTGCTTTAAATATTTTGGGGTATATTTTTGGGAGGCATGTTCCAGTGGCAGTATTATGTGCTGTTGAATGATAAATATTTTCTTGATTCTTGTTAAGCTTTTTTTGATTTTTAAATGAAGAATTTGATATTCTGAAAATTATGTACATGATAAGGTGTGGGAAATGAAATAGGTCCTTATTCCCTTCCCAGGAATCTTTATTTTTGATGAACATTGTTGTGGTCTATTAATTACTTTACAGTATATCTATCACAAAATGTGTGTGTGTGTGTGTGTGTGTGTGTGTGTGTGTTAATTGAAATGTCCCATTTTTAGGTTGTGATCAACCAATATCTTTGGCACATATATTTTACCATTGGCTAAAACACATAAATAAAACCTCACTTTTATTTTTGAAACAAGGTCTCCCCATAGCCCCAGCTGACCTGGAACTCACTCTGTAGACCAGGCTGGCCTTGAACTCACAGAGAATTGTCTTCCTCTGCTTCTTGAGTACTAGGATTAAAGACATGTACCACCATGCCCGGCTTAAAGATGGTTCCTAGCCTCCATGTAGGTGCTGGGAATCACACCCGGTCCTCTGCAAGAGCAGTCAGTGCTCTTAACCACTGAGCTATCTCTCCAGCTCACAAACATTTTCTTCTTCTTTTTTTTTTTTTTACATCCGTTCCATTATACTCACCAAACTTTTTGAATATTTCTTTCACCTTACACTCAGTCTGAAATGAAAGATTAGCATGAAACAAAAGCTAAACGTCTACTCTTTGACTTGTGTTCTTGCTTTGTGTGTTTCTCTGGGCTTTTACAATCTTCTCCACGTTTCCAGATGAAAGGTCTTAATAAACAACAAAAACTCTCCAATAGGGACTTAGTTCCCCCAGGCATTAGGGATATATTATTATGTGTTAACAACTTCATTTTTTTAGCCCCAGGCAACTTGGACTTATTGAATCATCTTGCAGTGATTTACAAAAATGCTAAAACTTTTCTTCAGACCAAGTTCTTAATTAGTTAACATAGTAAAGAACATATTGAATGTTTTCTTTGGCCAATCCTTAGATATTCTGGAGTAGACAAGTACAATAGTCTTCAATTGTTATCTTTTCTACTTTATCCAAAACCAGGGACAAAGGGCCTACCATGCGAGAGTTAGATTCATCATGCTGTTATAATCGGAGGGAGGAAAATCAAGGAACTCCCCCCCACAAATCTGTTTCTATCATTCATGATTCTTTTCTTTCTTTTATTTTATTAACACGTTGATTTAATTAGCTTTCAAAGATTCATATTTCCTTATTGGTATTCTCATATATAAATGACTTTTTTTAGTTCTCAACCGACCTCTTCCTCCAACCAACTTTTGCTCATTTTCTGCTTAAACCCTTCTACTCCCAGTACCCCCCTTCCATATTCAAAGTACTTTCACTCAATACCTTACTGAGGTCTCCACCATAAGCCCTAATATCCTACCAATTTCTCCACCATAAGCCTCTTTTTCCTTCTCTCAATTTTTTTCTTCTAGTTTCCTGGCCTCTATAAACATTAACGTCACTTCAACACAAGTACAAATATATGTATGCACACACACACACATACACATACACACACATATATATATGAGACTAGGAACCATATCTGAAAGAACATGCAATGTTGTTTTTTTAAATAAGCCTGATTTAGATAATTTAAGAAATTTAAGATTCTATTTTTCAGTTTTATTCATTTCTTATAAATTTCATATTTTTATAGTTGAATAAAATTCCACTGCATATTTGTACCTCACTTTCATTATATATTCATCTCTTAATGTAAATCTAGGCTGAATATGTATCCTTCTTGAATCTGAGTCTGCATTTGGTTTGTAATTGTACTACTTTTGTGTTTTATTTAAATCTAGAATTCTGACAAAACTGTACTGGTTTATAATACATCTCAATGTGAGGCATAGTTTAGAGTTGAACATTCTATTTTATAAGATCAGTCTATTTTCTGAACATCCCTTGAATTCTCTCTGTATTAAAAAAATAAAAATTTGTGTTTTCAAAATTGAGTTTAAGGAGAATCAAAAAGGATTTGATTTGAGTGGTATTAAGAAGTTGACGTGGGGGCTGGAGAGATGGCCTAGCAGTTAAGAGCTCCGACTGCTCTTGCAGAGGACTGGAGTTTGATCCCCAGCACCCACATAGCAGCTAAGAACCATCTTTGACTCCAGTTCCAGGGGAATCCGAGACCCTCTTCTGACCTCCGCAGCATTCCATGATACGGGTACACAAACCTGCATGCAGACAGTACATTCATACACATAAAAAAGAAATAAAATTTAAAAATAACAAAATAAAAATTAAATAAAAGAAATTGAGGTGATCAGACAGCACTAGTGATTTCATCAGAACTTGAGAGGTTAACAGGTTTCCTCTGATAGAGGCAAGGGGTTTCTTTCCTTCTACATAGATTATATAGTAACTTGGCTTTAGCTTATTTTTGAATGCTCCCACAAATATCATTTATGCTTCATTGACTTGGCCAGGTAGATATTTACAACTAAATATACACTTTTAACAATGTTGAACTAACATCTGGCTGATCATAATAAGTTTCTTTAAGCCAATGTCATTTGCGTACAACATCTTTATTTTGGTTGAATTTATTCTTAAATATCATCTCCAAATACATTTGGACTTACCAGGAAATAATCTGATGAATAGAGCAACCATTTTTACTTTAATTTTCTGAGAACTAGTACATTTACTTCTGGTTAAAAAAATGCCTATTTTATGAAATAAGATAATACATGTGAACTTATACTAGAGGTCAGGAACTTCATAGATAATTATATCCCATTTACCCATAACTTTTTTTTATTCATTTTTATTCTCTCTATGAAACTACTTCTGTCTAGTATAATAAGGCTATAATATGGTAAAATACATATACATATAGTATAAGATGTATATTAATAGGTCTCTATCTATAACCCAGGTTTGTCTGGAACTCACTCAATAGTGAAGGCTGAACTATTGTCAAACCACTTAGCTCATTATTCCAAGTGCTTAGAATACAGAATTAAGCCACTAGGTCCATCTGTACTAATTTTTGAAGTATTCATTTTAAAAATTTGCTTATATACTTAATCCAGGCCATCTAGTAAATGATTTGTGGGAGCTAGTTTTCAGGTTTGAATAGTATTTATGAAAAGAATGAACAAATTCTGAGATACCAAAAGTATCTTGGTAATTTAGGAAAACTGCAAACCCTGAATCTCTTGGGTATAAAAGTTCTTTGACCTCCCATAGCATACCTTACAGTGAAGAGAACAGATTCCAGTTTACTGAAGTGCAAGAAAGGCCCAATCACAAATGTTTAAGAAAACTATGAGCACACTCACAAAAGGATTTCTTTCTCTCTCTCTCTCTCTCTCTCTCTCTCTCTCTCTCTCTCTCTCTCTTCTCTCTCTCTCTCTCTTTCTCTCTCTCTTCTCTCTCTCTCTCTTCTCTCTCTCTCTCCTCTCTCTCTTTCTCTCTCTCTCTCTCTTTCTCTCTCTCTTTCTCCTCTCCCTTCTCTCTCTCCTTCTTCTCTCTCTCTCTTTCTCGCTCTCTTTCTCTCTCTTCTCTCTCTCTCTCTCTCTCTCTCTCTCTCTCTCTCTTCTCTTTCTCTCTCTTTCTCTCTCTCTCTCCCTCTCTTCTCTTCTCCCTCTCTCTTTCTCTCTCTTCTCTCTCTTTCTCTCTCTCTCTCTCTCTCCTCTAATATATATATTATATATACATAATATATATATATATAATATATATATCGGCATTTCAAGATTTCTAATTGCTTCTGTGCTTGTTGATTCCTAGAGCTGATACGACAGACTGCAATGCTATTGCACAACTTCTTATGCTTTTCACTTTTCTAAAAAATGAAAATATGAAATATAAATATAACAGTGTGTTTTCTGCATGGTAACTGATTATGTCACAGATTCAAAGGCAAACGAAAAATTCCCAGCCTTGCTTTTCTTCGACCAAGAAACTGGATATTTGTGTGGATGTGGGAGATTTGAATCTTGCATTTTCCCTTCCTTTTCCTTGGGCTTTAAGAAAGTAATTAGAACAGTTTTATTCCATGTTTCTATCTTAGTATAAGGTTGAGGGTTAGTGAGGAACGCACATTTTTTGTTAGAAAAATGGAAAAAAAGTCCTACTTTGAATCTAAAGTGTGAATCAATAATAAGGACAGAGAAGGTGTCCAGAGAGACGAAATGAACAGGAAATGTGGGATACTGACAGGGGAAAGGACATTACAGGAAGAATCGGAGCCCTCAGTGGTAGTTTCATGCAAAGTGAAATTGCTCTGGTCTTTAACACGGTGTCTAGGGAAAGATAGAAAAACGCTGTAAAATGTGCTTTAAGGCTCATATATTCCAGGAATAGCATAGAAAATGAGGCTGCGAAATAAGACTCTGTGACTACTTTTACAGTAACCAAAGCTGGGGATGTGTGCCTTCGCTTTTCTTTCTCTCCTCTCCTCTCCTTCTTTTCATCCTCTTTTATCCTCCACCCTTTCTCTCTGCAGTTCTTCCTTAGTGAACACAATTCAAAAATAGATGTCTCAAAGACCTCTTTGAGGTTCTTAGTAATATAATTTATTTTTATACTGTAAATATCCTGAAACATCATTTCTGAACAAAGAAAACTGAGGTTTATCTACTTTTACAGATAAACAATAATTAACTACTAGAGAGGATATGCAGACCATACTAATACATAGGAGACACATAAAGCATTAAAACATAAAAATGAGTAATTTGGCAGGAGAATCATCTAAATTAATTTTTAAAGTTTTCATATCATGCAAATGTCCTGCTTTATGTAATTCAATATAATTCAAATGTAAATGCTTCCAAGGAAAGTTGCTGTAACTAACTTTTATTTTTTAATTTTTATTTTATTTATTTCTGTATGTGTATGAATGTACTGTCTGCATGCAAGTTTGTGCACCTGTGTTGTGCAATGCCGCGGAGGTCAGAAGAGGGTGTCAGATTCCCCTGGAACTGGAGTTCTCCTGGAATTGGAGTTTCAGACAGTTCTCGGCTGCCATGTGGGTGCTGGGGATCGAACCCGGGTCCTCTGTAAGAGCGGTCGGCGCTCTTAACCACTAGGCTATCTCTCCAGCCCCACTGTAACTAACTTTTAATAAGCATGATTTTTTTGATCATGAGAAGCAAAACATATGGGTTGATTTTTAATGTTTGTTTTAAATATTGTGTCCCTGTTGAAAAGTATTTCCTTTTATTAAGTTTTAACGACTCTTGGCATGGTGGCCTGCAACAGTAGTCTCTGCTTTTGAGAGGTTGTGGAAGGAAAATACTTTGGGTTTCTGAGAAAAGCCCATTTTTGTAAGAACACGCAGAAAAAATGTAATTTGAATCTAAAGTGTGAATCAATAAGGACAATGAAGGTGTCTGCAGAGAGTGAATGCATAGGAACTGTGACTCAAAAAATGGTTTACACATTCATTGATAACCAGAGGTCATTTTAAAATAGATTACGATGAAATAGAATTTCAAGATTACTTACCTATGCATCTTCTAAGCAACAGACAATATTCTAAACCTGGATATACAGGGGCAAATAAATGGAAGGTATTCCTTCTCCTATGAAGATTTTAATAAGGGCAGAAAAAGAGAAACAATAATCAAGTAAATAAACATGCATATAAATTCATGTTAGTGAAATAAAATGAAATAAGGTTGGAATGCGATGGGGAAATTGTAGACAAGCAGATTTTGTGGGGGGAAGGTGGGGAATTTCAACTTCAGTTCATTGTCCTGAAAAGTAGATGGAGATATGGCTATTTGGTTTACAACTAACATTAACTGGAGAGAATATGAGTCAGTTTAGCAGACAAAAAGGAATTAGAAATTCTTAGGCTAGAGAATCATTAATGTTGAGATTAAGCTGAGAAATGGTTTGCTTTCTTGCTTATGATTAATTAAAGGAAACCAATCCTGGTATTTCAGTGATGTAATGCAATCAAGACAAACATAAAAAGATAGTTTTTACTTTGGGATTGGCACATACAAATGTTCTCTATAATTTCTCTGTTGTACAGTACACCTTGTAGCACTCTCTTTAAGATGATTTAATGTAAAAATTAAGTTTTGCTTCCCAAGTTATTCATATATAGTCACCCAAAAAACATGGTGAATTTGATGAAAACATGCCTTGATCCACCCTATAGTCATGTTAATACAACTGTCTTATGGAGAATCATACGCTAAAAAAAAGGGGGGGGGGATACAGAAAGACATGAAAACCTTTTCATCAAACCCCTGCAATTCAAATCTTTAAACTAACTATGGGAAAAGATTTGTTTGTTCCAACAGGACAAAACGTCACCAACTTAACGGCTGAGAAAGAAAGATACAGTTTGCATTGAGTAGGATGCACCAAAAAGTGGCAACGGAAAGGCTGACCCGTCTGAACATTCAAAGGAAAGAAAAGCCTCAGATTGCCATAAACATCGAACCCCTCTGTGGGTCCTACATGTAACAACTAGTTATAATGAGTCCTAATGAACTTACCTTTAGGTGCCACAAAGGTTCTGATATGAGAGACTTCTCTTCCTCCCACCCATAGAACAAGGAGAAATATGACAATATGAGGTCGCTCCCCAACTGTAAATTGGAGACAACTATTGTAGAGTGATTCTTATAAAACCGGTAAAACTGCTTTCTTTAATTGACTACTAGACATGGGAACTGTGGAAGGGACTACTCTCTGTTAGAACCAAATAATACTAAAGTCCTAGGTCTATGCACTCAGGCAAAATATATTAATAACAGGAGCTCTGACATCAGCAATGGATTGTTCTACCAGGGGATGTTGGCCAGGGGATCCAAGGCCCCACAAAAGGTAAGGGGTCCTTGCCTCTAAGTTGGGATACTACAGGAGGAGAGGCAATAAGAACCTGCTGTGCCGAAACCTTACGTTAACATGGGAGGGATGTATTGAGACCACACATGCAAAGTGTACAGATGGCCTCTGGAATGCCAGAGAGTGTTACAAAGGCCACTAAAACCAATAAAGCAAATATGGGTCTCCCTGAGTCAAGCAAGACTCCACCGTCAGCACCAGCATACACCCTTCGCCTGCCGGAAATTTACTGTGCAGCGAGGCAGCCATGTGCCTGTATATCCCAAATCTAATTGGCTATTGGCTCTTCCCCTTGGAGAAATAACCCATGGCTGATGCCACAAACTTACATTCCTCTACAGGTTGAGATGTTATAAGCCACAGTAGGACCTGTCATATTTAACAGGGGGGAAATTGTAATTCATCATTAACATATCCAAACTGTGGTCTATGCTAAAGTAAACCTACCATAACACATTAGTCTGCTTAAATACCTATATATCAATTGCTTGTTCTTCATTAGTAGGATCGAAAGGTTTTATTCCTGGACAAAAATGCAGCCCATGAAAGGAAACAGCCAGAACTGACCAGAGTCCAAGTCAACAGCTCCAGAGAGAGTGGACTGTTTTACCTCTCATCCACCTGTTGCCCCTTTTCTAAGGCCTAGGAACAACTGCGGAAGAAGGGGCGTAGTAGAATTTAGGGCGTCTGCGATTGGGGTGAATGGTTGAAACTACAGCAAATGTTATCTGGAACACTCATTTGATTCACTTGAGTTGGAACAACAAGCCCCAACCCCCTTCACACCCCACTGGTGGTGTGGGCTGTAGGTTGTTGGGCACAACAGCTGCAGATAGGTTTTGCATGAAGATGCTTGTACTCATGGTTATCACTTATAGCTTAAAAATGAGGAAAAAAAATAACTTGAGAGAAAGATGAGGACAGTCGTTATGGCAGAATGCATGATCGATGGGATGGGTGGGGAGGGGGAGGAAAGGGAAATAACCTGAATGGAATTGGAAAAAATGTATGAAATGCACCAAAGGCATCAAATAAAATAATTAAAAAAAAAAAAAAAAAAAAAGACTTAGTTTTCTTGGTTAACAAGTGAAGAAAAATACGTTTGTGTTTATATTTTCCTTAGAATTATGGATTTGCTGTTCAAAACAGGATTAGAAGTAAGATGTGAATGCTAATAGAAAATAAGAGGTGGCCGAATATGAGGATTTTAATTCCTGGTAAGTTCAAACTTTTATTGGATTATGAATTTACAGTTTCTTTGAAATCTTTATAGGAACATGCACTTTTTAGTCCAGTATATGGAAGGTTAATTGAGTTAAAATGAATGTCTGGCCTGTACCATTCCAAGATGCCAGGAGGACCGTGTAAAGATGACTATTGAAATCTAAGCTTTCACGTTAACAAAGGCATGTCCCCCCCCCCCCCGTCCTCTGGAGGCAAATGGCCCAAGCCATAAGCTTATCTGGGGAGTGGGGGAAAACTATGGTTTTCCTGCCATAAAACTTAGATGTTGAAGAATGCATATAAGGCTTCTCCTCTCTCTCTCCTACCACCTAGTCAAAGATTCCAACAAACCAACTGTAGTTTATTTTAAACCTAAAAAAAAAAAAATTAGCTGGGCGTGGTGGCCAGGCCTTTAATCCTAGCACTTGGGAGCAGAGAGCAGCGCGGGATCTTTGTGAGGTCAAGGCCAGCCTGGTGTACAGATGATTCCAGACAGCTGGGCTATAGGGAGACCTTGTCTTGAAAACACCCCCCCCAAGAAAAAAAAAAAAAAAAACTAAAAAATGAGTTTTGCTCACTATGCAACTCCCTAGTCTATCTCATTGCGATCTGTTCGGTTTTATCACCTTCTTCAGACTTGGCTCTGCTTCCCTCCCACTTCTCCTCCTTTGATTGCCCCCCCCACATTACACACACCTAGGGCCTGACCTGGGAGGTGGGACCTCCAGACACAGAGGGAACGGAACAAGACTTGATTGAATTAAAAGTTTGAAGTTTATTAAAAGATTTTTTATAAAAATGTTTTTTAATTTATTTTTCTATGTGTATGAATGTATCTGTCTGCATGCAGTCTGTGCATCAGTGTCATTGCAATGCCTCGGAGGTCAAGAAGTAGGGTGTAGGATTCCCCTGGGACTGGAGTTTTCCTGGAATTGGAGTTTCAGCATGGTTCTCAGCTGCCATGTGGGTGCTGGGGAATGGAGACCGATTCCTCTGCAAGCAGCCAATCGGCGCTCTTAATCGCTACGCCATCTCTTCAGCCCCTTAAAATATATTTTAATGCATATTTTAAACATTAAGGATAGGAGTAGGAAAGTGACTCTGAAGGGAAGCATATAAAATACACTGCAGAGCATGGGTGTGCAGCTTCTGTAGGAGGGAAGCACTTCAATAGTCATGTTTAGAGTTCTTTTTTTTTTTTTTTTTATTTCTGTATGTGTATGAATTGTACTGGTCTGCATGTGGTTGTGCGACCCGTGTCATGGCAATGCCGCCGGAGGTAGAAGAGGGTTCTCGGATTTCCCCTGGAACTCGAGTTTGGATTGGGAGTTTCAGAAGCGTTCTCTTGCCGCATTGGGTGCTGGGGATTGAACCCAGGTCCCTGTAAGACGCGTCGGGCTCTTAACCGCTAGCTCTCTTCCAGCCCCAAGTTCTTAAAGAACCTAAATGTGTTTACAACGCTTGTTGTCGAAGGGACTTGGAAGGATAATAATTGGTCAAGTGAAAGTCTACATCATAAGGATGGAGGAAGGAAGGCTATCTCCACTCTCATTGACAAAGTCAATAGCATTCTTTGATATTCTCAGAAAAAGTGTTTGGGAAAGAACTGAGGTCCTGCCCAAAGTCATGTAGATTCAGATGTTTGGTTCATTGATAATTTAACACAAATACACATATGTGAAAAAGTATTGTCCCTGATCATTAATCTTCCAACCAAATATTAATAATTGTACTAAAATTATTATTTCTCAGCTGATGAGGACTTTGACCAGATTCAAGACTGAAAAAAAATTACTTTTTCTTTCGATTTCCCTAAAAAAATTCACATTTTTCTCTCTGCCTCAATAAGAGTTCTCAAAGTGATATATACTACCATTGCTTATATTAAAATAGTTGATTTTAGCTGGAAAGAGATTAAATTAATAATTTAAGTAGCTTTTGCTATCATCCTTGAGTTTATAGATCACAGATTAATTTAACTCTACGTAAGGTACATTCTGCTACTAAAATTTATCAATACATTTTAATGTAATTTTTTTGAAACATAGACTTATTCTACAATTCAAGCAAGCCCATCCCACTGTGTATGTTAGAGTCCTCAAAATCACAGTGATCCTCCTGACTCAGTCTCTGAAATCTTGGATTTACAATTGTAAACCAAAATGCTGAATTGTTAATTGTCATTTACCAGCACATTTTCAAGGTAATTATATCAAAATGAATTGTAAATTTTGTGGTAATTCACTTTTTATTTTTTATTTTTTTATTTTATTTATTTCTGTATGGCTATGAATGTACTGTCTGCATGAGGTTTGTGCACCCGTGTCGTGCAATGCCGCGGAGGTCAGAATGGGCGTCGGATTTCCCTGGAACTTTGGAGTTCTCCTGGAATTGGAGTTTGGACGGTTCTCGGCCGCCCATGTGGGTGCTGGGGATGAACCCGGGTCCTCTGTAAGAGCGGTCCGGAGCGCTCTTAACCGCTAGGCCATCTCTCCAGCCCCGGTAATAAACTTTTTAAATACCCATTCTGTTTCTTTTAAAATTTCCTTGACACATGAATCTCAGTTTCTTCCTATAAGATGCTTTATAACAGATTGTGTAAAACATTTCTTTGCATAAAATAAGTTTGCTTAAACTTTAATGATCATTTATCTATGAAGTTTATAGTAAGAGTTTGGAAATTATTGCTACCAGCTGCATACTTTTTAAGTCTTTGAGTAGTATAAGCTTATATAAATACTTTTGTTTTGTTTTTAAAGTTATTTTTGCACTTTGTTATTGAAGTTTTTTTTTTTTTTTTATCTTATTTCTTCTTAAGGATATTATTTATTTTTATTTTGCATCCATGATTTGCTTTCATATTTTCACCATGTTCATGCCTGATGTCCATGGAGGTCTGAAGAGGAGGAACATAGCCTAGGTCCTCTATAAGAGAAGCACATACTCCTAACTACCGAGTAATCTCAATGCTCATTATCTCTATATTATTAAAGCAAAATTTATTCATTTTTCTCTCAGTTAATATTAAATTAATTAGAAGCATCAAGTAAGATTTAGTAAGTAACACCATGTCCAGATGTTCATTGAATTTATTGTCCTGATCTTTGGTTACTTCTAGTAGTGACTTTATAAACTTTTGGTATTATATTTACCCATAGCATAAACAGCAAGGTACTTAAATACAACATTGAATTAGATTACAACATTACCTTTTATTTCTTCAGAGTGGAAACAATATTTGAGTATATAGCAAATATTTCTAGCAGTGGTGTGTGAAATATTAAATAAATGCCAATTAACAATAACTAGGTTATAACTTTTGATTTTATACCCAAAATTTTGTTCAAGCTTTTATAGAAACTTCCATTTTCTCATCCCTTTAACAACAATATGGTGGTATGCTTTTTCTACCAATTCCAACCAGGAGCTCTAAGTAGAAGGTAATTTCCCTTTCAGTTGAAGCTGCCCTTATGATTATACAATAAATATAGAGATTATATTATACATTCTTTCTTCAGATTTAATGTAGTATTTCAAATATAATATCCATTTTTGAAAAGTGATTTTCCAATAAGTCTTTTTTACTCATATCATAAAGTCTATGAATTTAATGGTAGCTATCATCATACCCTCATAAACTGAAACAAGAGATGTTATTAATGAAGTGGCATGACTTCTTTTCTGAATTACCCAGCTGGTTATTTTAGATGTATAGATCTGCAAGATATGGTTGTTAGAAGCAAACTTGTTTACTAACCATGATTAAGAGGATACTGGCAGAAGGTGTGGGATATGAAGAGAAAAAAGGAAAATTTTCTCTCTGAGAGCAAAAACATAAAAATCAGGAACTATGTACTAGTTTCCTGAGCAGTAACAACTCCTGTCAGGTAACACCTATATGCAGAGCTCATGCATTAGAGAGGACCACTGATGTCAGAGAATATCCTTGACCAATTAAAAATCTCTGTAGCTTTTCCAGAAGGAATTCACAATCTCTATCACCTAAGGAAATATCCCAGTATCCCTTATGTTTGGGAAGAATGTTTTCATATTATCTCTTTCCATTAGCATCACTGACAAGTTTTCCCAACATGAAAATAGTACATATGTTTCTTGTTAATTATGAAAACATGTAAGAGGCTGAGGTTGAATTTTCTCCCTAAATATCCACTTTTGATTTCCATATAATTTTGGCTTCGGCAAATTTTTACAAAGCATGTCTTTTGCCCACCCTGATTCTGGTGACAGAGATGGAATTAGAGATGCAATTTAATTATCCAATACAGAATTTAATGTTGATTTTTGTGACTTTCACTCTAGGGAATGACACTTTTTCTAACAGAGATGACTCCATCAGCAGCCCATAACAACAACTTCAACACTTACTCCATAGTAAGTTGCCTTTGTGACCGTCTGATGGCAGCATTTCTTAAAATAAGTGAGTATTTCTTGTGATGATTCCTAATTCTTGATGTTTGTGGAGAATAACTGAAG
Organism: Rhizomys pruinosus; assembly: GCA_009823505.1. Taxonomy (NCBI): domain Eukaryota; kingdom Metazoa; phylum Chordata; class Mammalia; order Rodentia; family Spalacidae; genus Rhizomys; species Rhizomys pruinosus. The sequence continues at coordinate 1,149 of VZQC01011750.1, read as the reverse complement.
CTAAGACTTGGCTTCTACATAGAAGTATCATTTCAGGGTTCACATATGAAAATCTAGGAAAATATTTAGAGACCTCTTACATTCTTTGGTTTGTTATAAGAATGCACTATGGATGTGTGGTACATAAACAGGCAAAATTTATTGTACAGGGTTTCTTTTTAAACCTCCAACCCAAACTTATGTGCATAAGTATTTTTATTTAATTTTACATATTTTGGCATTGCGAGTGTTTTAAATTAAGGAATGTTAGCTGTTGTGATTTTACACTCAGAAACTCCATCTTTTCCTTAAGAAGATGCCAAATTAATCTGCAGGACCCATTTTCTGTTTATTCATGGTTATGGGACCTCTTGCTGTTTTGAATGTTCTCAGGGATGGTGTAGCATAAACACAAGTGGAAAAGAAATGTACATCTCTTACAGACAAAAAGACTCATTTTTTGGTCTTTGGTTGGTATATGGATCCAATATCCTTTTGGACAGACACGTATCCCTGTATTGCCCCCATGTGTACAATTTTGTTTGATGATCAGATTTATCCGACAGACATGGAAAATCACAAATAATTGAATGATTCCCTGCTGATTTCACAGCTGTACTGTAGAAGCTGAAGAGTGCAAATTACTGCAGAGATGGTCTGCTGGATCTTTACACTATCACCCCTATCCCTGAGTATGGCTCTCATTTGCAAATATGAGTTTGGGTTTATGCATGAAAAATAAACTTTTTTCCAAAAAACATCCTTCTTAAGGTATAATATTTACTTCTGGAACTGGTCATAAAACCTTTGGTGGCTGCTCTCTGTTACAGAATTGGACTAACAGCAATGAAATTAGCATAAAAGCCGTTTTCTCATTGCTCTCAGATTATACATTCCTGATCGCTTTATGATTCTTTCTAAAGTAATGTGTTGCATATTGATTTTGAAAATAAAGACTATATCCATTTTCATAGACTTATAAAAATAAATTATTTCAAAGCCCTATTTAATTGACATTAATGGATAATCGAAATTTCTTTTGTACTAATGCTGAAGCTATGCCACCCTGAGAACTTTGTAAACAGGAGTTGCCACAATAATGAATAAGCTGAAAATGGATCATGCGGGTTAATTAGTAGCTTCTTTGGAAAAAAAAGAATATAATTTAAA
>VZQC01011742.1:5367740-5526069 GCA_009823505.1 Rhizomys pruinosus | reverse complement strand
TTGGGGAGTTAGCCCATATATTTAAGGTTATATTGAAATATGTGTCGTTTTCCTTTCACCTTATTACCTATTTGGACTTTAGTCTATTGATTCTACTCCTATGTTTATATTTTATTAGTTCTTTTCTAGGTGCTTGATGATAGTTACTCCTTCTCTCGTCCTTTGTTATGCTTCAAGCATTTTCTGGAAGTGGGTTATCCGACATGTATTCTATCATCTTGTTTTGCCTTCTGGACATGATTCTTCTCTCTCCTTCAACTTGTAATTACATTTTTGCTGGAGTAATTCATATGTGGCATCTCATTGTCCTTATACACGGGAATGCTTTGCTCCATTGTTCTTCTTGTTTCCATTGGTTTGCGGCAGAAGAAGTCAGGTTGTAATTCTTCCATGGGTTCCTTTTGTATGTGACTTGTTGTTTCTTTTTGTGGCCTTCAGAATTATCTTTGTTTTGGACATCTAGGCATTTTGACTATGATGTGTGTGGTGAGTTCTCTGATCTTTTCTATTTGGATCCGTGTGCTTTCTTGTATTTGAATGGGTTTGTCTACTTTTAGTTTGGGGAAATTTCATCTAGTTTTTGCTGTTGGAAGATCTATTCAATACTATTCTCTTGAATTCTTTCCTTCTCTCTAGTCCCTATAGTAGGAGGTTTGATGTTTTCAAGGTCCCATATTTCCTGTGTTTTCAGTTTTGTTATTTAAATTCATAATCTTTATTGAGTTTTTGGCTCGACAATTCGATTATTCTTGCTCTCCTTCCTCCATTCTATTTCTGAGGCTTTTCTTTCCATCCCTGTTGGATAGTGTCTATTTCCTTTTTCATTTTCATCCGTGATTTCTTAATGATATCCATTCCTTTTATGAGCTTCTCAATGTCTACTTCATGTGCTCCTTACTTCAGTTTGGTTGGCCTCCTTTTAGTGCTTTATACTTCCTTAAAGTGTTTGTATTCTTTCTCTCGTTCTTCGAGTTTGTCAATCCTCTCCTTTAGTTTGTGTATTGATTCCTCTAGGTTCCTTTTTGGGTTTCATTCTCTCTCTTTACTTCTCTGAATTCTTCCTTTGTTGTTCATTGATCCCAGGTCCTTTGGTTATCATTCTCTCTCTTTACTTCTCTACTGAATTCTTCTTTTCTAAATTTCTCTGCATAGGTCTGCAATTATTCTCTAAGTTCTGGTTCTGGGTCACCGCCAGGGGGATCCAGATTGTAGCTGTTTCTACCGGCGTTGGTAGAGCTGGGTGGGATTATCCTGTAACCTTTCCCATGTTGTCTCTGCGTCGTCTCCCTGGCATGTGGTTTCCTCTTTGATGATTCAAATCTCAAAATGCCTTTTTCAGTTTGTTGAAGGCTGAAAGCTTGGTTTATTTTGCTCCTTCCATTGCCTTTTTCCCCCTTTTCTCCCTCCTCATTGTTTATGGGGGCTGACTTGTCTAGTTTCAGGCTTTCACTTTTGTTTATATATTTGGATACTGGAAAGTCTCTCCTTTCCTGTTCTGAATGTCCTCTTAATCATTGGATACTCTCTTCCTCAATTCCAGTTGTTGGCTGCGGGGGGGGGGTCCTAACTAGCCCCGTGCGCGGTACCTTGCCTGGAGCGGGGGCGGCTGTCCTGAGCCCTGCCCTGTCTCAGGACCACAGAGTATGGCGTCTGCACCTGACTCCAAAGCCAGATCCCCTCCCACTTTGACTACTGTTGGGGGGGGGCACCCAGCTCGGGCAGCCACCTCTGGCCAGATTTAGGAGTCCGGTCTAGTCCAGCCAGTCACTTGGCCCCCTCTGCCACAACTCAGAGAAATCAAATTGTCCTGCACCCGCTGGGTCAATGCCTGAGTTTACCTTCCTGGAGCGCTGGCGGCGCCTCCCTGTGCCCCTTTTGCTATTAAGCCTAGGAAGCCAACTGGGAAGAGGGGCGATCGGAGTTGTAAGGGGCTGCGATTGGGCGTCAATTGGTGAAACTACGTCAGCTTATACTGGACACTCAATTGTGTCAACTTGACTGAACACACAACCCCTCCTGCTTGGATTGTGGCGACCCATGGGCTCGTGGGTTTGGGCACAACGTGCTTCAATTGGTTTTCATGAAGGTGCTTGTACTCAGTAAATTATACTTATTAGTTTAAATGAAAAAAAAAACTGAGAGAAAGAAAGATGCAGGACAGTTATGGCAGAATGCATGATCTGGGATGGGGTGGGGTGGGGTGGGGGGAAGGGAGGGGGAAATATGCCTGAACTGAATTGGAGAATGATGTATGAAATACAAAAATCATCAATGAAAAAAATGCAAAAAAAAAAGAATTTTTACAGAGCAGTCATGGCCACGTGAACCAGACAAAGATACCTGACCACTATTTTTATGATGCCATCTGAGCTTGTGGAAGCTAATGCAAAAGGGAGTGATACAGGCATATGTAATCTGAGTTTAGGTGTGCATGAGCTAGCATTCCAGCCAGTCCTTCCCAGAGGCACAAGTGAGAGTCATGGGAACTCCCTGGCTACACTCACGAACTGGGATGTGATGATGCAAAGGTGTGGGATTATATCCTGTGAGGTGAGATCACCTATATAACAATCCATTCATTTGAATTCTGTATTTGAAGTCATACCTTACCATATGTCTGTGTGCTGTGCTTTCCTGGAAATGCTTTCTGCATGGCCCACCATGGAAATGACCAGGACGAACCACAAATAACCCTGCTACATTTTTTTTCCAGTTCACTATTACTAAAGGAAGAATTTACAAATATATGGTAATTTATTCCACCAATTTCCTTGTGAGATCTGCCTGCCTCTGTCTCCTGAGTGCTAGGATTAGAGGTGTGCACCACCATGCCTGGCTTAAAGGTGGTTCTTAGCCACCATGTGGGTGCTGAGTATTGAACCCTGGTCCTCTGAAAGAGCTCTTTAAGCCATGCAAGTTTTTTTAAGCCCTTGATTGCTTAAATAAAACAAGCTCTGCATGTTTTGTTATATACAATATGGCATGTGGAATGTAGTATATCTAGTTTGGTCACTAAAACCTTTTAAATCATTTGAGGTATTCTAAATGTTTAATGTTACATTCTTTTTTTAAATTTTATTTATTTTTGTATGCGTATGAATGTACTGTCTGCCTGTAGATCTGTTCACCCGTGTCATGCAATGCCACGGAGGTCAGAAGAGGGTCTCAGATTCCCATGGAACTGGAGTTCTCCTGGAATTGGAGTTACAGACGGTTCTCAGCCGCCATGTGGGTGCTGGGGATCGAACCCGGGTCCTGTGCAAGAGCAGTCGGTGCTCTTAACCACTAGGCTATCTCTCCAGCCCTAATGTTACATTCTTTAAGCATTTATAATAACTCATTTAAATGCATATATCTTAGACATATCATCTTATTTTGCTTGACAATATAGGTAAACTGAGACATCCAGAAGCTATTTCTGTACTGAAATATATTGAAGGCAGCCATCTTATCTCTAGGCAAATCTCAACCACACACACACACACACACACACACACACATGCATACACACATATAGAGGCATGTGCCACCATGCCCAGCTTCTGAGTTCAGATTCTTATACACTTCGAAATCTGGGCCACAGTTGCACACACATTTGTAACACTGTAATGGGACAGAGGTATAGACAGACAGATCCTAGAGGGTAACTAATCTGCTAGTTGAGTCAAATGGGTGAGCAATAGGTTCCAGGAGAACCTGGCTCCAAAAATAAAGTAGAAGCTCATATGAGAAGATATCCCCACATCAACATTTTGCCTCCATATTTATACATACAGGTGTGTATTGCCCCCATATACTATACATATCTCTCTCTCTCTCTCTCTCTCTCTCTCTCTCTCTCTCTTACAATAAATGATTATATTAAAAGACTACTATATCCCCATAGGTAAATTGTATCTACAGCATGCAATAAGGTAAATAGATAAATGTTCACTGGATGCCTGTTCCGTAAAAATTAACCTATGGAGAGCAGGCTGGCCTTGAACTCACAGAGATCTGCCTGCCTGTGCCTTCCAAGTGCTGGGATTAAAGTTATGTGCCACAACTGGGTGCAAGCTGTATTTGTGAACCACAAGTGTCTTCAAACCCTGAGCTACCTTTCAACAGTTCAGACATATTTGGAAATAAGAAAGAGGACAGAAGGAAGGTAGAATGAAGAACATGAAAGTTACTATTTATAGTGCGTAAATAAATGACACTAGTGTATTTGGAAGGTGCCAGGCAAATAATAAACAGACTCACTAGAGAAAGTATGGAGGTTTTCTAGAATTATAAGCAGAGCATGTAGGAAGCTTGTAGAACAAGAACTTGTTTGATAAAGAGAACAATGTATACCCACTTTCTTGTCTTTCCTTTTGTAGGAAAGCCATATGAGCTCCATTTACCCAATTTTATACAACTATGCTTGATGTTACACAGTTAAACATAAACTACCAGCTGGAGAGAAGGCCTAGTGGTTAAGAGCGCCAACTGCTCTTACAGAGGACCGGGGTTCGATCCCCAGCACCACATGGTGGCTGAGAACCATTTTTGACTCCAGTTCCAGGGGAATCTGACACTCTCTTCTGACCTCCGCAGCATTGTACGGCACGGGTGCACAAACCTACATGCAGACAGTACATTCATACACATAAAAATATATAAAATTTAAACATAAACTACATATGTACAGTCATAAATGTACACTATTTCATTAAACACAGAGTGCTGATAATTCACAGATCATGTTCTAGTAGGCTTTCTTTTTTTTTAATTTCATTTCTTTTGTATGTGTATGAATGTACTGTCTGCATGTAGGTCTGTGCACCCGTGTCATGCAATGCCGCAGAGGTCAGAAGAGGGTCTCAGATTCCCCTGGAACTGGAGTTCTCCTGGAATTGGAGTTACAGACGGTTCTTAGCCTCCATGTGGGTGCTGGGGATCAAACCCGGGTCCTCTGCAAGAGCAGTCGGTGCTCTCAGCCACTAGGCTATCTCTCCAGCCCCTTCTAGTAGGCTTTCTACTGCTGTGATAAAGCACCATGAACAAAATCAACTTGGGAAGGAAGGAGTTTTTTTCAGCTTACTACTCTAGTTCACATTCCACCACTAAGGGAACTTAGGGAAGGAAATGAATTCAGGAACCTGGAGGCAGGAGCTGAAGCAAAGACCTCGGAGGAACACTGCTAACTGGCTTGTTCTCTCTCTTTGCTCACCCTGCTTTCTTATACCACCTAGGACTTCATGCCCAGGGGTAGCACTACCCTCCTTGGGCTGGGCCCTCTCTTCTTTCAAATGCCTTGCAGACATGATCAAAGGTCAATCAAAAAGAGGAAAATGCCAGTTGCAGTCCCTTCATCCCATGTTTGTCAAGTTGACAAAATCAGCCAATCATGGCAACTGTCTTAGGTGCAATGGCGAGATTATTGAAGGAAACAAAAGGTGTGCACCACCACGCCCAGCGAAAATAAGAACTTTTAAAAAATTCTCCTTCTGGGCTGGAGAGATCGCCTAGAGGTTAAGAGTGCCGACCGCTCTTACAGAGGACGCGGGTTCGATCCCCAGCACCCACATGGTGGCCAAGAGCCGTCTGAAACTCCAATTCCAGGAGAACTCCAGTTCCAGGGGAATCCTACACCGTCTTCTGACCTCCGCGGCATTGCACGACACGGGTGCACAAACCTGCATGCAGACAGTACATTCATACACATACAGAAATAAAATTAAAAAAAAAAAAAAAGAAAGTTAATGGTTCCTCATGAAATTTTCATTTGGGGATTTGACAGGGTAGAACGATAGTCTACAACCCCAAACTAAGTCCATTGAAAGGAAAGCTTTTCAAATGAGATGAGTGACCTCTGGGGAACCATGTTAAAATCTTACCTTTAGAGAGTCTAGAATTCTACATTTATGATCACTCCCAGGTGACACACATACTGGTGTGCTTTCAGTCCAGAGTCTGAGGATATGACTAACTAAATAAGAGTAACTGAAAGCAAGCAGTATTGCCTCCAGAGACCATAAACCTTGTTTAATACTTCCAGTGTTTTATCAAGGATAAGGAAAAGCATGGAGCTGAAGTGGGAAGTTAAAATCTATATGGACCTTAGTGTATGATTTCCACATGGGTGTAGAGTTTTTATTTGTAATTCTGAGATGCTACTTCTAAATTGTGAAAAGAAGCATTTAGAGTAACTAGCAGAAAAAATTCCTTATGTTCACGCACCAAGTCTGGTTCTTACAATCTTTCCACCACCTCTTCCACAATGGTTCTGGAACTGTGGCTGGGTGAGGTTTAATATATGAGTCCTATCCAAGGACATGGATTTTATTCTCTAAAATTTAGCCATTTGTGGCCTTTTGTGTACATTGCATTCTTTTGTATGAGGGAGCTTCACTGTAGAGAGTTAAGGGATATATTAGTATTCTCTTTATCCCTGTTCCACTGTTCCATGAGCCTTAGGAATAGAGATTTCACTGTGGATGTGTCATATAGGGCTGGACATCTATTAAACATATATTTTTGTGTAACCAACTGTGGAACTCTGTAATAGCCTCCATCTTTTTCTACTATTTTTAAATTTTTAAAAATTTATTGGATTTTTGTGATTTTCATATAATATAATTTGATTATAGATACTCTCTCCTATCTGAACCTCCCCCCACTGCCTCCTGCCCAATTCAGTGTACTTGTGTGTGTGTGTGTGTGTGTGTGCGCATGTGTGTGTGCATGTGACAGTCTGATTTGTGTCCTCATATGTCCTTCAGCGTGAGTCCATCCACTGGAACCTGGGTCAACCTACCAGGATTCCCATCCCTGTGAGTCTCTCTCTTTCTCTCTCTCTCTCTCTCTCTCTCTCTCTCTCTTTCTCTCTCCCTCTTTCTCTCTTCTCCTCCCAGCAGCCCTCAGTTGTCAAAAGTTCCTTGTGTTGGGATTTCTTTCCTATTTCCCCATGTCTGTGTTGAAATATTGTCTGGTTTCGACTTGAATGGGACTTGTGAGTGCCGTCCCCATTGCTCTGAGTACACATGTGTAACTGACCCTGTCCTTGTGGCCATCCACCACCTGTAGCTGTTACAATATTTCCACCTCCTCTTCCACAATGATCATTTTATGTATTTTTTATTTCTGGAAGACTTTCTTCAGTTTATAACTGAACCATCTTTCATGTTTCACATTTTCCTTCTTTTGAATCATCTCCCCAAAATAATTCAAATGCCAGACATTCTTTTTCTACTACATTTATGATTTCTCCTTTGCAAACATAAACAGAAACAACTTTATAAGATACTAGCACCCAGGCATGTTAAAATAACAAGGCTCTCACAATCTGACTCTACCCACCTCTCCATATTAATTCCATGTTTCTATTTGCTTTTTTCTTGGCATTACTCTTACTAAACTGCTGGGTACATCTTCCTTCAGAACCAGTTTTTGTTGTCTGATACATGTGTATTTGATATGTTTAGTTCTTTTCCACTACTTCCCTCCATGTTACTGCATTCCCTTATCATCTGTCTAATATCATACTTCAAATGGGATTACCTACAGAAATGCCCTCTGGGATTACCTACAGAAATGCCCTCTTGGGATGCCCAAACTGGGATTACCTACAGAAATGCCCTCTGGGATGCCTGTTATTTATACTACTTAAAAGGTACTGCTAGCCCTTTGCATGGGCATAGAAAAATAGTTTAATCTGTAAAGTATGGTATACTTTTGTACAATCTTATTTTCTTCTTCATTCCAGGAAACATGTTAAGAAGTAATTTACAGTGCATATTGTAAAGTTCACTGAGTCATTTTTATTCTTTGTATTTTGAGGTATTTGCATATTATAGTATTAAATCCTCTATCAGATGTGTAGCTTGCAAAACTTCCCTCCCACTCTGTGGCCTTCCTCATCATTCTATTCATTATTTCCTGTGTTGCACAGACACTTTTTAGTTTAATGAAGTCTCATTTGTCAGTTGCCTGCCTTAATTTGTCTGTGGAGTCCAATTAAGAAAATCTTTGCCTATGCGTGTGTCTTGTATGATACCACTTTTGCTTTCTTTTAACAGATCAACATTTTAGATTTCACATTGAAGTCATTGATCAACCTGAAATCCATTTTTGTGTAGAGCAAGAGATAAGTTTCTGAATTCATTCTTGTGCATGTGTCCATCCAGTTAACCCAGCACCATTTGTTGAAGATGCTATCTTTCCTTCAGGCATATTTTTGGCATCTCTGTCAAATAACAGATGGCTGTAATTGCATGCATTTATGATTGGGTCTTTTATTTTTTTATTTGACCCACATGTCTGCTTTTATGACAGCCCCATGCTGTTTTTATTTACTATAGCTCTGTAGTATACCTTGAAATCTAACATGGTAATACCTCCAACATTGCTCTTTTATCTCAGATTTCTTTGGTCATCTGGCATGTTTTTTACATGCTTAAGAATATTAGTATGATTTTTGTCTACTTTGGTGAAGAATATTGTATTTTGATTGAGTTTGGTAAAAGGTCATTTGTTTTACAGTATAAATTCTACCAATCACCACCTTTCTTTGCATCTTCTAGTGTCTTCCTCAATGTCTACAAAGATTTAAAGTTTTCATTGTGGATATCTTTTACATCTTTCATTAGATTTATTCCTAGTTTTTTTTAGAATATTATAAATGGCTGGGGTTCTATGATCTCTTTCTCCAACTGCTTGTTATTGGTAAATAAAAAGCATAATTGTTTTGTAAGTTAATTTAAATCCTGCCTCATTGATTAAAGTGCTGATAATTTCTAGAAGTTTTCTTGAGGAATTTTGGGGATCTCTAATTATAATATATCATCCTCAAATGGGGAATATTTTATTTTTTCCCTTAGTATCTCTTTAATTTCTTTCTACTAATTGCTTTAGTTAAGTTTCAGGAACCATATAAAAAAGGAGTGGGTAGAATGGACACTGTTGCTCCTGATTTTAGTGGCAGTTTGAGAATTTCTCCCTTTAGAATAATGGTGTACATATCCTTGATAATGCTGAGCAATGTTCCTTCCATTCCTAGCATGTTGGATATTCCTGAAGGGCTTTTGTGTCTGTTTAGATGACCAAGTGTTCTATTTACATTATTGATTACATTTATTAAATTACATATGTTGGCCCATCTCTGCACCTCTTGAATGAAGCCAACTTGCCCATGGAAGATGATCTTGTTATAAACCTTTGTGGTTTTGTATATCTTTCAATAATTTTTGCATTTATGTTCCCCAGGGATATGGGCCAGTACTTTTCTTTTCTGGTTGTATCTTTACCTGGTTTTGGCATTAGAGGAATACTGACTTCATAGAAAGAGATTGAAAGTTCTTCTGTTTCTATCTTTTTGAATAGTTTATTTGTTATAGTTATTTGAAAATAGGGTAAAAATTCTGCTGTGAATCCATCTGGAACTGGGCTTTTTTAGTCCAGTTTGGGTTACTGCTTTAATCTCCATATTTGTTTTATGTTGTAGTGTTTATGTTGACTGGGTCATTTGTGTTCCTGATCCTTTGCTTTTTTGAGTAATTTATATAATCTGGATCTTACACCTCTGTCAGATGTATCACTAGTAAAAGTTTCTTCCCATTCTGTGGGTTTTCTCTTCACTTCATTTATTGTTTCTTTGGCTGTACAAAAGATTTTTAGTTTAATTAGGTCCCATGTGTCAATTGTTTATCTTATTTCCTATGCAACTGCTGTCTGATTTAGAAAGTCTTTTCCTACACCTATGTCTTGTAGGTTACTGCCAGCATTTTCTTCTATCATTTTCAGAGTTTCAGGTTTCAAACTGAGGTCTTTTATCCATTTGAAGTTGATTCTTGTTCAGGGCGAATCAATTTTTTACATTCAAAGAAATGAGACAAAATTGTATTGCTTAATATATATTACAAATTTAGTGCTTATACAATAGGTCAATATAATTCAGTGCTTTTAAAAGACTTTTCTCCTTGCAGCCTAGATGTGGATTGAAATACCAGATTAAAATAATACTCAGCACTTAGATATGCTAGAAAAAGAAGTACTAAATAGAACTATTGTTGGAGTTTAATAATCGTCTGATAGTCCATTAGTCACGTGCGTGACTGCTATCCACACACTCTTCTTCCCTCTCTTGAACTGGGCCTGGCAATCCCACAGGACTTCGAGCTTCAAGGCTATCTCCTGCCTGCAGGCCGACAGTCTCTAGGCTTAGCTCCAGCAAGGAGGGGGGAGGGGACAATTTCATTGTTCATTGGATTTTAATATTTCACATTTAATATTTTAAAATTTCATTGTTCATTGGATTTTAATAATTTTAATATTATCAACCCTGAATCATTATTGAAAACTCAATTTTTATTTAATATTTTATTTTATTAATTTTATGTGTATGTGTATAATGCCTGCATGTAGGTAAGTACACCTGTGCCAGGCAGTGCCTGTGGAGGTCAGAAGAGGACATTGAATCCCCTGGAACTGGAGTTACAAATGGTTGTTTGCCATCATGTGGGTGCGGGGAATCAAACCCTCTGCAAATCCACCAGTGTTCTTAACTGCTAAGCCATCTCTCTAGCTCCAAAAGTCATATATTTTTAGTTTTTAGATTTTTTTTTTTTTTTTTTTTGTCTTTTTGAGACAGGGTTTCCCTGTAGGCCCAGGGAACTCACTATGTGGACCAGGCTGGCCTTGAACTCAAAAGGATCTGCCTACCTCTGCCTCCCGAGTGCTGGGATTAAAAGTGTGCTCCACCACGCCCAGCTTGTCATATATTTTTAATATGTCCTCTTCGCTGTCTCTTAGTTTTGTTTTATCACGTGCTCTTTTTTTATACAGGCATTCATCTTTGTCAGCTCTTCTACCCTCGCCTCCACTGCAGCACTGACTTCCTTCTCAGACCCCAGAGACCCCTTTTCTACTTTCAAGTCATTTCTTCCTTAGTTCCCACACTTGGCCAGAGACAGTGTCAAACATGTAATGATTGTCATTGTCTGCGTGCCTGTCTTATTTCCTGGAGATAGTGTTCTCTAATTCCATCTATTTTACAAATGGCAAGATCCCATTCTTCATATATGAATAAGATTCCAAGGTGGGTATCTATACTTACATTATCCATTCATCTGGTGACATGCACCTATGCTGCTTGTGAACAGTGCCACAAGAAACAATGGCAAGTTAGTATCTCTTTACATGCTGACCTTGTTTCATTTCGATATACACTAAGGAGGAAAATAGCTGGATCATTTGAATCTATTAGTAAATTTTTGAGGAACATTTATACTGTTTCCCTTGTGGCTGCACTAGTTTACATTCCCAAGGGTTATTTTTATATAACTTGGATATCAATTATCAGCTTGTCAGCAGGAATTTTTCTCCCCCCCCCTTCTACTCTGTTGATGATTCCCTATGCAAAAGGTTTTGCATTTGATATAAAGAATCCCGTGTATCAGTTTTGTTTACTGTGATCCTAAACTCCTATCCTGAAAAGCACTGCTTGCACTAACATCCTGACGTTGCTCCCCTGTTCTCCTCAGATTTTTTCAATTTTGAGTCTCATTTTAAGGTATTACATCCACTTTGATTTTTCTACAGGGTAGGAGATGGCTCAAGCTTCATCTTCTGCTTGTAGCTGTCCAGTTTCCCCAGTACCGCTTATTAGATGTTGTCCTTTTCTCAGTGTGGGTTTCGGCACCTTTGTGGAGGAGCAGTTAGCTTTAGATTTGTGGTTTTACTTGTGAGCTCTCTATTATACTGGTCTGTGTATCTGGCTCATCTTTAATGTCAGTTCAATGTCATTTTTCATGGCTCTGTAGTAGGTTTTGAAATCAAATACTGTGAAAACTCCTGCTTCAATCCTCCAGCCTCACGTTGTTTCTGCTATTTGGGGTCGCTTTGCTTCCAGATGAATTTTAGGGTTATTTTTCTTTTTCCTAATTTGTGGCCAAATCCCTCTGTGTAGGGCAAACTGACTCTTTTTTTTTTTTGTAGATATAGTACCTGATATTACCCATCCACATGCTATGTAATGTAGGACTAAAAAGTAGTATTTTTTCCTTACCTGCATACAACTCTACTGTCAAAATGTGTATCCCTAAGCCTGTTTTGGAATTAACCTATGGTTTAATTTCACATGCCATAATTTTTCTATATATTTAGCATGCATATATGCATAGTTTGAAGTGATACAAATTGGAAGGAAAACAATAACAACAAAGACTGGGTCAAAGAATTGACTGAAACAGTAAACTGCCCAAAACAGTAAACTCCTACATCGAAGCAATTTAAAAAAAAAAAAAAAGACTGAGAAAAAGATGCAAAACATGTATGGCAGAATGCATGATCTCTGACAGGGAGGAAGGCAGGAAAGGGGTCTAAATTTGATTAAGAAATCTCATATGAAAGGCACAAATTTTGAATAAAAAATTTTATAACTTTTTATTTTATGTGTATGAGTGCATTGCCTGCTTCTGTAAGTGCACCCCTGTCGTTCCATGCCTGTGGACTCAGAAGAAGGCATTGGATTCCCTTAGAATTGAAGTTAGGGATGGTTGTTAGCTGCTGCGTGGGTGCTGGGAATTGAGTCCAGGTGCTCTGCAAGACCAACCAGTACACTTAACCACTGAACCATCTGTTCAGCACCCTAGGGTTATTTTTCAAGTCCTGTGGAGAATGTCATTTGCAGAGATTTCACAGGGACTTCATGGAAATTGTAGATTGTTCTGGATAGTGTGGGCATTTACTATTAATTTTTCCAATTAGTGGACATCAGAAGTCTTTCTTCTTTTTAGTGCTTTGTACAGTATTTTTTTTTCTTCTTGTGTTTTCTAATTCTCATGATACAGGCCCTTTACATTCTTAGTTCAGTGAATCCTGGGTGTTTATTTTTGTAGCTATTATGAGTAGTAGTATTGCTTTCACTATTGTTCTCGGGTGATTAGTTATTAGTATATAGAAAAGTCAGTGGGCTTGTGTCTGATTTTCTTTCTGGCCACTTTACTGAACTCTTTTATCAGTCCTATTAATAGTCCTTTAATTAGCTTTTCCCATGTAATTACCCATATCATCCACAAATATAGCTAATTTGACATTTTTCTTTCTGTATTTGTATACCTTTTATTTCTTTCTCTTGCTAACTACTCTGTCTAAAGTGTTTATCCTCACACCCTTTGTTGATTCTCTCCTGAGTGTTGGTGTGTGACATTTGTTCTGTACTCAACTCTTTAGGAAGGGCTCATGAAACCCATGTTATCAAGTTCTTACTTGTTGCGAAGTTTTCCTCTGTTTTATCCTAGAAAGCCAGGACTTGCTGTCCATCTCTGCTTTGGTTTTAATCTTTGGAAACTGATTATTCACAGTTTCACAGTGTAAAACTGACTTCCGAACAGATCAATTCACTCATTTGCTCAATCCTTTATTTCTCAAATTGTTACAGCATTGCTTAGTATGTATAAGTAAAATAAGCAAGCCTTCCAGGAAAATTTGTTATCAAAGGTTCCCCTCTCTCTTTCCCAACAAATTGGCCAGTTACTTTGGACTAGTTTTATCTCCTTTAGACTTTTATTTAAGTTTTCATTTCTATTTTAGATCTATTTTGTTAAATTTGATGACTTTATTTAATTTCTAAAACATACGGAAAGTAAGTATAAAAAGTGATATTTGCCTAAGGAATACCATATCACTGTACCCTCTTCTTCTCATGGGTAACCAACCGACTGTATTATTTTTGTAACTTTAGTGATTTTTCTTTTATGAGTCAAGTCTCCTCACAGCCCCTCTCTCCTTTTCTTTTTCCTCTTCTCCCATTCCTTCCTTCCTTCCTACTTTCCTTCCTTCTGTCCCTCCTTTCTTTTTATTTGTTTTTTTGTTTTTTGTCTTTTTGAGACAAGATCTCTCTGTAGCCAGAGCTGACCTGGAACTCAGTATGTAAGCCAGCCCAGCCTTGATCTCATAGAGATCTGCCTGCCTCTGCCTCCCAAGTGCTGAGATTAAAGGTGTGCACCACCATGCCTGAGTTTCTTTCTTAACCAAGACATTGCATACAAATTTATCTTTTTTCATGCCTTTCCCCACGTAACATTATCTCCTTGTAATTCATGTAAGTCAGTTTTTTGGAGATATTTAGTGTACCATATTTTCTAGTATATACTACAGTTTAGTTAACTCATTCCCTATAATTAAGCTTTGAGTATTTTGTAATTGTGTAGATTGCTAGAGTAACCTTCCACATATATATTGTCACTTGCTCATACCTTATTGAGTTAACTTAAAAACACACATAGAAAACTATAAATTAAAGCAAAAAAATAATGTATGTTTATAAGTTAAGGAGCCAACAATGTCCATCATATCCATTAGAACTCTTCACCATTTCCATCTCAGAGCTCATATTATAGTGATTTATTTACATGCTTTCTGTGGGGAAAATACTGCTCTGTACTTCTGATAAATTTAAAATGTCAATGAATGTAGTAAATGTGTCTTTTGTAGCTGAACATGAACAATGAAAAGATCCCACATCTACCTAACGGATACAAAAAGAGTCTAAAGCAGCAAGACTCTCTAGTAAGTATGATAATTAGAGGAGACATTACATTATTTTGCATGAAATTCATAAGACCCTTTTTCTTTGTCCAAGAATATGTATCTCAAAATATCTTTATAAAAATTTTACACTTTGTCTTAAAATAACTTATGATAACTAGAGAATAAAGAAAATGACTTTGTGCCATTCGGCTGGTATTTCTGGTCCTGTTGTTATTTTATAAACATCCAGTATCTGTAAAGGTCCTGTAACGGGCCAGTAGTTGACTCCAAGTGTGTGTCCTGTCTCTAAGCTCTCTCACTCAGAGTGTGTACTCAAAATTACAACGGGTGCCTCTGCCTTGTACTAGTGACGATCTACTATAATCTCTAATTAGCAGGCAGAGCTGTGGCTATGATGTATAACTCAAACAGCACTGGGGATCCGTGCTCCATGGTGGAAGGGCAGCATAGTGGCCTTTTCAAAGGCTCCAGCACTCTTAATTGTACCCTTGCTGAAATGAAGTCACTTTCTGATGACTTTCATCATCCACTTGTTTTCATCTCCTTATGCATTTCCACCACAAAATTGTGAAGAGGGAGCTCTGTAGTGATCAGACTACAATTTGCATCTCTGCTTCATTAGGTTTTACCTGGTTACTCCCTTAGAGTTGGAGGAAAACTGCCCAAGTCTCAAAGGTCCCTTGTGCTTACCATGCAGAGCAATCTTGTGGCTCACGATCTTTTTTCATTAAAGCACAACTCTCAATAACTCATCAATCCATAGGCTGTATATCATTTCTGGTAATCGTCTGGGACTGATCTGTAGCATATAGCCTTTCCAAGGATATGAAGCCCCCTTGCCAGGGGACCATATGCATTGCCACATTTGTGTCCCCTGCCCCCCTTCTCAGAACTCCTCTGGTGAGTCTCATTTGATTCACTGAGTCCTGGAAAATGAAACTGAGCCTCTAGACAAACTCTAACATTAGGCTGCTTAAACTTTTCCACTCTTGACCCTTTTCACTTGAGAAATTTGGCATGTCCCTGGGTATACAGGTATGTAAAACAGATATGCAAACCAAACCTTCACTGATAATTAACCATTATAATTAAATATTTTGGTATACATATAATTTTATGATTTACTGAAGATGAAAGTAAAATTATATGCTAATGAGATAGATATGCTTGCTTATTTTACATAAATCTGGCTGAACGTCTGGTATTACAGAATGTAAAACATTTCGGTGTTCTCAGTTGAGATTTTTATTTTATTATTATCAGTACTGATAATACCACTTTGCATAAATTTATAGAATAAAACATTTAGAGACATTTCAGAAATAGTTGAAAATTCTGTCCTAATCCTAGCCAAAAGTCATTGAACAATTTTTATGAAACGCAAGTCAGAATCTTGAGCAGCAGCTTTATAATAATAAGACATTTTTTTTAATTTTATTTATTTCTGTGTATGTGTATGAATGTACTGTCTGCATGCAAGTCTGTGCACCCGTGTCGTGCAATGCCGCGGAGGTCAGAAGAGGGTCTTGGATTCCCCTGGAACTGGAGTTCTCCTAGAATAGGAATTTCAGACGGTTCTTGGCCACCATGTGGGTGCTGGGGATCGAACCCGGGTCCTCTGTAAGAGCAGTCAGTGCTCTTAACCGCTAGGCCATCTCTCCTTAACATGATACAATCCAACCATTTATTAACCTGATACTTTCTTGCTGAGGAATGATGGCAAGAAATTTTTAAGCTTTTCTTTTCCATAATTAAGCAGCTATGTTTCTCTAAGAACAGAAAAATGGGTGCACAGCAAAAGCACGGCAGTCCATAACACACAATGGCCTCAAGTCTGAACGAAAGTGTGACAGGCAGTGTCCATTGATGTCATGTAGCTTGATGGCATGTGATCTCAACCAAGGCTGCAGTACAGTTACAGAATGTAACACATGTGAGCGCTGCTAAAAACACCTTGGACCCATCTGTTTGAATTAATTTTCAGTCACTGTGCATTCAGAAACCTTTGGTACTGCCAAATTTTTTACAACCTCCACAACCTGACCCCAGATGGGGTTGTAATCACAATTAAAGAAGCTGGGTCCCAGAGCATTCCCTGGAGTCTGCTGACACTCCCACAGTGGCTTGTCTGCTGATGTTCCCAGCATGGCTCAGGATCATGCAGGTTATCCAGCAGCACTTTTGGCCCTCTACAACTGTGGAGCACCCTGGCCTCACCAGACCTTCCTAGAAACACGCAGTGCTTCCGTGACTTCACTTGTGATGAGAATTTCTCAGAGAGCCACTACTTCTTGAGTTGATTATCTAAGCCTAACTGAAAATAGCCTTAAGCTTGTATTCATTTGTTGAGAAAGTAGAGTATATGTTCCCTTCTTGCCTTAGAATATCAATACATATCAGGTGTATCCATGTAGACTTCTCAATGAAATATGAATTGTAGAAGATTGTCAGTACTGAATGAGCCCCACACCGAAGGCTGTTCATGTTGCATAGAGCCTCTGTATTTGGGCTGTTGTGAGGAAGGCATAGGATACTGAGTGAGGGCTAAGAATTTTATTAATGTACCCTAGCATCCTGGGAAGGGGGTCTAAGCAGAAGGAAGGGCCCAAGTGCCCACCTCATCCTGTTAGGAGACATTAATTGAAAGTGGCCAGGGCAAGAATGCAGTGTTGTTTTTTAGTTAGCCTTTTGGTTAGCCTGAGAAGGGGGAAGCCTAAATTCAAGATTGCCCCCAGCTCCTGTGTGTGCAGGATACATACTGTCACTTCAAGTCTTTCATGGCTGGAGAGTTGTTCCCAAATAAGAAGGGCCAGGTCATGCCTTTGTAGTTGTCTATTGCTTGGTCCTTACAGATCACAAATATGATTTAGCCTGCAGCTAAATCATATTTGATTTAGCTTGACTCCTCACAGATTTATGCACATTCATGTAAACATGTATTCATATGTGCAGTTCCTTACATACCTGTACAGGCACAAATAAACATGGACATGCACCTCTACAGACATACTTAGGACTCAAAGACATCTTGGACATGGTGTATTCTGGTTTACTCCTCAGGGCTTGTTCTTGCCTACTTCCATCTCATATATGTATATCTTATCATCTACATGGATCCACACTAATTTGTAGCACGATTACTCATTCGCACAATCATGTTAAACAACCAATATTATTTTAGAATTGCTGAGCACATAGTTCTTGAAAAAACAAAGTTGCTAAAAATAGTGTTTTTCATATCCACTGCTTCCCCTCCACAGGCCTATCCACCAACGATGATGCATGCAAACACCAAGCCAAGAGCTGCATTAGTTCTCATGTTCCCTTCACAAGTTTCACTTCTTTTCTAAAATTTTTAATTGTTATATACATGCATATATTTATCAAGTCCACCTTCCATTCCCATCCCTCCCGTCCCTGTCCTGTGTGTGCCACCCCTTTTCCACCCCCAACTTCATGGTCTCTCTTTTTTTCTAATACCCACTGAGTCCGTGTAATTGTACCAAGGATGATAGGATTCTATACATGGAAGGCCTGATAGATTCCACCAGGAAACTCCTGCAGCAGATAAACTCCTTCAGAAAAATAGCAGGATGCAACTTAATTTAACACACAAAAATCAGTGGTCTTCCTATATTCTAACTACAAACATACTGAGAAAAAAAAAAAAAAGAACAGGGAAGCAATTCTCCTCACAATAGCCTGAAATTAGCCAAGGAAGTGGAAGACTTGTACTATGGAACACTGAGGAAAGAAACTGGGAGATACCAGAAGATAGAAAGACCTCCCATGCTCACGTAGGACTAATCCTATGAAAATGGCCATCCTACCAAAAGCAAATAACAGAGGCAGTGTCATCCCCAGCAAAATCCCAACATAGCACTTCACAGAAACTGAAATAATTTCAAAATTCATATGGAAACACAAATGACCAGTATAGTCAAAACAATCCTGAATAATGAAATCACTGCCACAGTTATCAATATCATTGATTTCAGGTTATATTACAGAGTATAGTATTAAAAGCAGCATGATAGTGGTGTTAAAAACAGACACATGTGACAAGGAAGCCAACAATACTTATAATCATTGTTTCAAATTCTATGTCTGGAATTTATCTCAAGTTATTTTAATTAGGTGCCATTAGTATACTGGGAAGGAGAAACGTTGATTTAGTTTTCATGTTGCTTCTGCTTCTGCAATGTACTTGCATATCTGGAGTTAGTTGGCTAAGTTTTCCTTTCTTTCCTATTTTTTATTTTTAACATTCAAGTCAGCTTCTTTTCTTCCAGTGGTGGCATTTGCAGTATTCAGTAGATGAATAAGCTGTAGGGCAGAGGTGTAATTTCCATCTGTGGGACTAGTGTTTAGGGCTGGAGGCTGTATCTCAATCTTCATGAGGATCATATGTGATACTGTATACAGCTGTAACTCCGTTTTGGAGCTCTCTGTGTGCTGGTGAGCTTTCCCCAGAGTCACATCCAATGACCACCTGGTCTGCAGTCTCCTGGAGCACCAACCTACATGCAGACAGTACACTCATACACATAAAAAATAAATAAATAATAAATAGCAGAGAAAGCAACTATAAATTTGTTCTAAATTGGAAATATAGAAATTTATACAATGGTTCCATGTTTTCTATTTAGTATACTAAGTATTTCTCTTTTTGTAGCTCATGAAGAAGTTGAACGTGTTGGAACTGATGAATATGAAGATGGATCGTTAAGATTGAAACCTCGAGGAAAGGGAAAAAAAGGTCCCTAGTAAGTATGAGAAAGTATAGAGCATTTTAATTTTTTCCTCATGGATGTCAGTATGCAAATAGCTCAGTCTGATCCTCCTCCCTCAGCTTCCCAAATGCTGTAATTACATATGTGTGGCACGATGCCTCCTATATTATCTTAATCACACCCCAAAATCTTTTCTTTCATTCACAAATACGTATTCTAGTATATGTTACAGAAATTTTACTGTTGGGCATGCAATAACTGCCAAACAGGGGCCAATCTACATATTAGTTTTGTTTGGTAGTGTTGGCGACAGCAATTTCACAGACAAGATTATGTGTTCAGCGTCTTGCACTGTGAGCTCCATACCACCCACCAACACTGGGAAGTTAGATGTCTAAGAGCCCAATTCATTTCATGTACTTGTGCAGGGAACTTATCCCATAGGCTTCAACAGATGAGCACAATTGTTTCTGGAACTGTAAGGAAAATGTAGGTTACAGTGTTGAGGAGGATAGATGGCCTGCAGGGCAATCAGTGAGTTCAGACCCAGTATGGAGTTGAGGCCTTTGTGGCAAGTTCTTAGATTGTTTCCAGCAGTATCCCACAGGAGACTGAGAGGAGGCCTGTAACAGAAGAAGCCTACAAATTGCCATCATCTCTTTGCATTTTGTGGGGACCGACCCACAGCCAAGTTTGGCAGTTAGCTACTCTAGAATGACACACTATGCTATGTCTAGGTTTCTCCAAGGATTTCTCTTAGATTAATGGAATTTTCAGCACCTCATGTGTATTAATGGCCCACCTGTGTTACTGCCTGTGAGTCAGCTTGGAGTCTACACGATGCCCTCACTTGGGCCTACCATTAGCATATCACAATCTTCTGGCAGGCACAGCCACCATCACATACTAAGTTAAAAAGACTACTTCTTTTTTGGCAGAAGGAAACTATTTAAGTTTCTGGAGTCACCTCAGAGCAATAGTGAAATGCACTTGAGAGACTTGCATTCTTTATAAAAAAAAGAGATGAGAAAAAATAATGCCACATATTCGTCAGAAATTCAAAATTTATGGATTTCAAACATGATTTATTTTTGAAACAGGGTCTCCCTGTAGCTTAAGCATAGACCAGACTGGCCTTGATATCACAGAAATCTGCTTGCCTCTCCTTCCTGAGTTCTGTGATTAGAGATGTGCCAGAAAGCATGAATTTTTTTGTGAGGCAGAGTCTTATGCATCCCGGGCTCCTCTGTAACTACCTATGTGGCCAAAGATGGTCTTGAACTTCTTTCTGATCCTCCTGAGTGCTGTAATTGCAGTCATGCATGAACCGTGCCTGACTTCAAACATTGTTTTCATGCAGTAAACTAAATGCACCTGTTTACATGCAGCTCCTGATGCAGTAGTTGATGCTCAACTTGAAAAGTAGATGTGCGAGCAAAGAAACAAAAACTCCCACTAGAGAAAAACTCCTTAGTAATTAATTATAAATGTCATAGGTAGCATTATTCTGTGTTAAGCTCATCAGGTCTTTACTTTGGTTTATGAATTTAAGCATGCATTTTTATAGAAATCTTACCCCTTCACTAAAACACTAGTGTCCTACCATAACTAAAAAAAAAAGAATTGACATTCTAGCTATGTACGTTAAGCTGGCATTGAAATTGAGTCCTTTTACCTTAGCCTTCCAAGTGTAACTTTTGTCTCGAAGGTTATCTGATGGCCACAAGATGTGGTATCCTCAAGTCATCATAACTGCTAACTTACCATAATGTTCATTTCAGAGTTCTGGAGTATCTTTTGGTTTTGTGGTGGCCCAAAAGAATTCACCTGTAGTATAATCTGACCAAGCTCATTGTGTCATCAGTAGCAAACCAGAGATCACCATCTCACATCCTGTTATTCCCACTCCAAGTTCCTGGCCTGTGACATCTCAGACCTGGGAGCAGTGGCCTTCTGACACAGGCTTTAGTCACAAGGACAGATACCATAGAGATCTGCCAGTCAATGTAAATGAGGGTCCAGAGAGCCTGGAGAGTCAGCTGGGAAACCATGTTAGGACTGGGTATGGCCCCTGAAATTAAGAAGCCTGTTTGGGGATCAAACAAATGTGTGCTGATGAGGATAACGAGTTCAGATATGTGAATAGTCCCATCCGCAGATGGTCCTCTTCCAGTGTGTTCGGTCAGAGAGAACAGAAGCTTGGCACTGTCATATCATGTTCTCCTTGAAAGACAGGAAACAGGAATTTCACTAAGGTTCTAGGTAATTATTAACCCTGTCTGTACATTAGAGACATAGAAGAGATACAGGTGAGAGAAGAGAGCATCTGGTCCTTCTTCAGGGCTGCCCACTTAAGTGATAGGAGCAATATGGTGAAAGGTTCCTCTTCCATCTCAGAGCAGATCCTTCAGAAGTCCTGACCTGTCTGCCCATGTCAGATAGGGGAGCAATCCAACAGCTTTGTGGAAGGGTATTGTTGGTCACTGCAGTCTATTCCACATAAGTTTAACCAAGCCTTGAACACAATGTTTAAAAGTGTACAAGAAGGGGTGGTGAACATGTCAGTTTTTGCATGTCTGTTTCTCTCCATTTGGAAGGCAGCCTGTATGATAGGACACAATGTCAGGTAACACAGATTGCATAGTGGTGAGTGGTGAGCCAGCACCTCAGTGGCATGGCTGCTGTCTGTAAGCACACATATGGCAAATCTGTCAGCACAGATCTATGTATTTCTGAGTGGAAACCAGTGTCCCTGAGAATTTTTGTTCCGTTAAGCTCAGTGATGAGAGTAGCTTTATTTTTCTTCCCAGGAAGTTTTGTAAAGTAATGAATGTGCTAGGCAGTGTGTAGATTTCTGTCTTCCACATTCAACTAAAGTGACCATAAATAAAGAAGTTCCATCAGGACCTGAGGTTGATTGCAAGTAACGGTTACATTGAAATGGCCTCCAAACCCCAGTGTCAAGTAACTAGAGACAGAGATTTGGGGGGGAGGGATGGAATTTTAATCTACATTATCCAGGAATAGTGACCATTTACCATTGTTAGGTTGCTAACAGTGTTGTCTCAATAGGAACTACTTTTCCCATGCAATATGTTTCAATGGTTAAGGCACAGGCTGTGTAAGTCCAACTATCTGAGTTTGATTCATAACTGAAAGTTTGAAAAATAACCAACCTCAAAAAACTGTCATGTTAGGGCTGGAGAGGTGGCTCAGTGATTAAGAACACAGACTGCTCTTGCAGAGGACCCAGGTTCAACTCCCAGCACCCCACATGATTTCTCACACCTACCTGTAACTCTAGTTCCAGGGGATCCAACATCTTTCTCTGACCTCTGCAGACAACACATGGCATGTCTTACATGCACTTACATACATGCAGACAAGACACTCATACACACAAAAAACAAGTAAAATATTTTAAAATGTTTTCATATGATTTCTATATGCAGGTACACCTACAAATACACAAAATAATAACAACCATTACAATTAATTTAGTTTAGTTAACCAGTGAAGATGGTAGGAATGAAACTGAATATATGGGTTTGATTAAATATCTTGTCATTTCTGTTGGCATTACAGTGTGAGCTTGCAGAAACCCAGAGTAACTCTGCAGAGGCAGCCTTCTCATGTAACTCACTCTATCCCAGACTGTTCATCAGCTTCAGGACATGCTTATGGCTAGACACTGCAACTGAATGTAAGCCAGTGCTCAGGACCCCCATCACCTTAAGTCTGTAACCCATATCTACAAAACTGACCCCCTCCCCTTCATTGGGGTTCTCATTAAAGACCCTAAAGAGGGCTCTGGTCTCAGTCATAATTAAAAAGCTTGCCTATACAGCATAGTGTGTGCATGGTAGCAATCAAGAATGCCTCCTGAAGCCTACTAGCACTTTCTTCCAAGGCCAGTTGGCATGACTGACAGAGTGCTGTGTGAGATGATGAGAGTATCCTACAGTCAACACTGTCCAAAGAAATTGCTTCTTCCAGAGAAGCTTTGTGCATCATTGACCACTCCTTTTTCTTGGTCTGCAGGTGGAGTTCACTGGGGTGTACCACGCAGAACAGTGGTTTGCTGGATCCAGGAGCAGAAAGGGGCTGGCGAGTCTGTCAATGCAGCACACTGGTGAAGGTGGAGCCCTTGCCACCCGTGTTGGCCAAGTTCTGGTAGAAGTTGCAGATCATGGGAAGCACATACACAGGTGCTTAGGTAGCTGGCTGGGAGCTTCTTATTCTAGGAGAGCTTTGGGTTAATCATAAGAGGACACAGAGTGGCACAGAAATCCTTGCACCATGCTGTAACTTGCCTGCTGTCTGTGCCCATGCCATGGGAGCTCAGAAAGGAATCTGACCCCAGGTCACTGGGCATGCTGTTATTTCCAAAGGACAGAACAGGAGGGTATCTGGGGTAGGAGTACAGGATTTCCATGCTGCAGCCCAAGATCCTAAGGTCAACTACTCTCTGTCAAGAAAATTTGACAAACAGTTGCCAGTTTTCCAGGTGTTCAAATCAACATCGAAGTAGCAACCATGATTTACTTGCCGGTACATTAAAAGCTTATGGTCCCTTTTGCCCCACAGACTAGATCTTGACAAGGGACCGACATGTTAGTGCAGATTGCAGTTGTTGGGCACAGATGTGTGGTGAGCATCTTATGTCCCCCAAGCCCCAAAACAGAAGCCCTTTTGTTTTTATGACCACTGAGTCCAAGATCGCCAGAGTCACAGACTGCTCTACGCCATAGTGACTGCTCCACCCTGCAGGCCTCAGATAGTTTGGAACTGCTTATCACACAGCACTGGAGTAACAGCTACCCTAGAGGGTCTTGGCAATTTGTTCACAGTCCCCCAAGACCTGTCCAGCAGGCTCATGTCCACAGTGAGGGTTTATACCCAATACATATCCCTGAATCATTTTGTTTTTCTCCCAATGGCTTAATTTGACTGTTTTTATTCCACTGCATATTATTTTTTATTTAATTTTGGTTTCAAAAAATATATAATCTGACCACTTACTGTGGAGATATCCAACAATGTTGTTTCTCATCCCTTTCCTGTGTCTGTTTTTGTAACAAAACCCACCTCAGTTTAGCAATTGGTATAGGCCACTAATCATAGAATTTAGTGAACTGAGGCAGGAACATGAAGAATTCAGGCCAGCCTAGGCAACTAAGACTCTCACAGAGTCAAAATAAAAAGTAGAAGATGCCTGGAAAAAGAGCTCAGTGGTACAGTGCTAGCTCTGGGTTAAATCCTCGGTAACACAGAAATAGCCATCTCCCTTCCTCTACTTCTTTTCTTAGATTTTTATCTTGCTTACTCAGAGATAGCATGCAAGGTTTCCCCATAAAAGAATTTTTAAAAATTTCCTGGGTATTAGACCCAGGGATCCCTCCATGTCAGTTCATACATGAGATTTTCATTGGCTACACTGTTATAGTCACAGCACTGCATGTTATTTTCCTGATTTGTCCTGTATCATAGTGTGTGGTTACTCGATTCAATTCTACTTGGAACTTTGCATACCTTTGAATACTTCATAAGTACAAGTACACTATAGTAATAATATTGGCATATTCATTTCAATTTCTATGAATATACAATAACTTAAAGTATAAATCATCCAGGGAAGCTAGCAATGAATATATAGTAGATACCAAGGGATGCTAAATGATCAACTTCAACACACAGCCACTAAAAATGTTCTCATAATTTTCTTGTTCCATTTTTCACTGTGGTAATCTACTTATAATTATCAAAATGAGAGAAAACTCTGCTATTCAGTATTATAATTTTGACATCTAGAGAACTGACAACAGATCAGTATTCTAATAACAACCTAAATGTATCTCTTTCTGTGATTTCTTTATGACATATCAGGCAAAAAACTTGATCATCAGGAATCAGACTAGCAGGGCGTGGTGGCGCACGACTTTAATCCTAGCACTTGAGAGGCAGAGGCAAGCAGATCTTTGTGAGTTCAAAGCCAGCCTGGTCTACAGAGTGAGTTCCAGGACAGCTGGGGCTACAGGGAGACCCTGTCTCGAAAAAGACCAAAAAAAAACCAACAAAAAAAGAATCAGACTTAAAATTCAGATTGGGAATTCAAGCCAAGAAAGTAAAAATTCTCAAAACAGCCTTGTAAGTGTAGAAATTAAGGGTAACTTTACTTTTTCAGTTCATAAATATACATGTGTACATAAAATTTATAGAATTCTTTTTGTGTAGTCTTTTCAGAGACATAGTTTCCCTGTAGCCCCAGCTGTCCTGTAATTCGCTCTGTAGACCAGGCTGGCCTTGAACTCACAAAGTTCAAGGCAGAGGCCTGCCTCTGCCTCCCAAGTGCAAGGATTAAAGGGGTGTACCACCATGCCTGGCAGAATTCTTATACTGAATGTGAATCCCCAAAGTGACTAGAGAACCACAGCCATCAGGAATAGCCTAAACTTTCTGGTCATAAAACCTTCCCCTGGCAGGCTATGTGCTGAGTGTTCAGCAAGACCAGGGAATACCCAGCAGCCTCTCCCAGACTGTTACTTCCTGCAGCCCCGGGAGACTGTGGTTCTAACAGGCAGTGGGAAGGGCTCCATGTGGAGTTGAATGGCTCTCTGTGTGGCCCATCCGAAGGCCTCCAGGACTTCTGTCTACAGGACGGATGAGGAACCCACAGTTGGTTGTCATTTGCTGGGACTGTAATCTCTGAAACCTTGATACCTGTCTCCTTTGGAATGAAATCACCTGTTTTTTTTTTATTTTTCAAGTTAACAAGAACAGACATTGTTGATAGAGTTGATGGTGTTTTTTTTTAATGTTTTTTAAACTTTATTTATTTTGTATGTGTATCAATGTACTGTCTGCATGTAGGTCAGTGCGCCCGTGTCGTACAGTGCCGTGGAGGTCAGAAGAGGGTGTCGGATTCCCCTGGAACTGGAGTTAAAGATGGTTCTCAGCTGCCATGTGGGTGCTGGGGATTGAACCCGGGTCCTCTGCAAGAGCAGTCGGCGCTCTTAACCACTAGGCCATCTCTCCAGCCCCAAGTTGATGGTCTTTTTGAGATGGGAAATTACCAGCAAGGCCCTGGTTTCAGAGTCCTGACTGCAGCAGTTCTCCTTAGGACCCAGGGTGAAAGTAGCCAGGGTGCACACACCCACTCCATGCCTGACAAGAAGCCATTCAGTTCTGGGTACTGTGATATTGGATGAGTGTAGGGCCTGAAGTGACCCACAGTAGGATCTGGACACATTTTGTGGTGGTAACTTCAGAGCAAAAACAACAAATCATCATGTTTCCCCCTTCCTCTCATGCCAGTGGTTTTGTGGGTGACAGGCACCTGCCCACTACTATCTAAAAGTAAAAAGTTTCCCCCGTGAACGTTAAACTTTATCTCTGACTCAGGATCACCATCCTCAGTGAGTCACAAGGAAACTGGCCATTTGGTATTCTGACTTTTATTTGTTTGTTATTCATTTATTTATTGGTTTTAAGCCAAGAGTTTTAGTAAAGCTTGTTAGGGTTTTTCAGTTGGTTTCAAGATTCACTGGGGAAGGAGAAGAAACAACATTTCTATTAGTCATAGGGGCTGCCTAAGAAGACCCTGGGGCAAGGCTGTTAGATACAGACAAGAGGTACTCATGTACACACAGGTATTTTTACCACAATTTCTTTTTTTTTTTTTTTTTGGTCGTTTTGAGACAGGGTCTCCCTGGAGCCCCAGCTGTCCTGGAATTCTCTCTGTGGACCAGGCTGGCCTTGAACTCACAAAGATCCGCCTGCCTCTGCCTCCCAAGTGCTAGGATTAAAGGCGTGCGCCACCACGCCCGGCTTTTACCACAATTTCTATCATGGATCCTGACATCATATCTTCAACCATTTTCTTGTGACTAAAAGTTTTGATTGTTATATAACTATTATTTTCAGTGACAAATAATGACTGATACATGTGCATTCTCATCAGTTGGTGTGTGAATAGGTCATAATCTAAAGTATAA
Source organism: Rhizomys pruinosus (assembly GCA_009823505.1). Taxonomy (NCBI): domain Eukaryota; kingdom Metazoa; phylum Chordata; class Mammalia; order Rodentia; family Spalacidae; genus Rhizomys; species Rhizomys pruinosus. Next base: position 5,498,828 of record VZQC01011742.1, on the reverse strand, counting down.
GGAGCATAAGGAAATTAAAGGCATAGAAAACATTTGATACCTAGAAATGTTTTTAAAATGATGAAACTTCAATGCTCATTTAAAATGTTATAACTGTTTCCATGTTGTATTTATTATTTACATATAAATTTCTAAAATGAGAGAGAATATTCTACACCTGTTATGAATTTGAAATCTGGAGGTGTTGCAGACCTAATTTTTTTTCTAATTAAGCTCAAAAATTCTCTCTGAATGTATACAGCTCATGATGGAGCCACAGAGGAGATTCTAGAAGAGCAACATCCATGCCAAGCCCCATTAAAGACACAAAAATCTTCAACAGGGGAAATATTTACCAGTAAGTGTAATGATTATATCTATTTTCTATTACTTTGAACTCAATATAGAACTTTTATTTGGTTCATACATATATGAGTGCATACTTTATAGAAAATACATACTTTAGCATGAACTGTGAATGCTATAACCTAACTTAAAAAAACAAAAGCACAGTCAATAGTTTAGCTAGAGCTTCTCATAATAAGACTATCATCAGTGACCACCGGGAATTTTAATGGAAAGTCACTGTCTCATGCAGGATGAGGGTTTATCAGCTAGCCCTGCTCCGCAGCAGTGTTTTCCTGCCTTGGGCCCCAGTCAGGAGACAGATGGTTCATATGTACCAACGAAAAAGCAAATCATGAGGCTGGAGAGATGGATCAGCGGTTAGGAGCACAGACTGCTCTAACAGGGGATCCGGGTTCAATTCCCAGCACCCACATGGCAGCTAAGAACCATCTTTAACTCCAGTTCCAGGGGAATCCGACACTGTCTTCTGACCCCCACGGCATTGCATGACATGGGTGCACCAACCTACATGCAAACAATGCACTTATACAAAATGAATGAATAAATAAATAAATAAATAAATAAATAAATAAATAAATAAATTTAATCTTAAAAAAAAGAAAAGGTAAATCAGAGGGGTCCAGGAAGAGCACAGCTGAAGAACCATGTTGTCCGTGGCCTACTCAGGGGTGGGAGTCTTTATGGTGACTTGCATGATGGGTGCTCTCTGATCTCTCCGGCTGGAATGTAGGTGTGGCAGTAGCTGCACAGTCCCATCAATTGCTCTTTATCTTTACTGGGAAGGCAAAGACTGCTCCACAGTCATCTCTCTGAAATGACACCATGGGGCTTACAGGTCACACCCGGGACTTTCACATGAGCTTCGGTCCAATACATCACAAACATGTAAGTTTAGGAAGCAAAGGTCCCCATATATGTTTAGAGAAAACCTCAGGATTCAGGGCATAAGGCAAAACTCATCATGATGGTAATGGTGAGGGGGGTCAGTGCTAACTTCCCAAAGACTATGGCTCATCTGCCTTTCCCTCAGCTTCTCCGTGAGCTGCTTCACCTCCTCCCCAAACATTTCCTCATTCTCCTCTCTCATCCTTGCCTGGGGCTCTCGAGCCCTATTGCACCAGTTCTCATCTGTAAAGCAGGATGGACTGTATAGCACAGAACCCAACCTTCTGCAGTTTCCTCTAGGGATATAGTATTCACCAGCTTGTAAAGGGGGGAGGGTCACAGGCTCCCTTTTATTAGCATCTTGCTGCTTCTCTTCCTTTTCCCAATGGGTATTCGCCATGTTGATATTCTTCACCCCTTGTTCCTCTTTGGGCTCCATTATTCCTGGGCTTCTCCTCCTCCTCAGGATTCTCACCCTTAGGTGAGCCGCTGCTGCACTTGACAGCTCAGATCTGCTAACAGCAGAAGGGTGAGTGTGTAGATGGGGTGGGATGAGAGTGAAGACCACTGCATGAGAGCCTGGACCATGGCGGTGCTGCCCATGCCCCTCCTCCAGCCACCTCCGTCTCCCCAATAGCTAGCAGTGATGTCATATCATTCCTTTTTCTTCCGTGGGCAGTGAGGGCTTTTCTTCAGCAGACAATAGCCGATATGCAATCTTTAGTAGATCCTGAGCTTCTGTACAGACCACTAAACTACCTTTCCTTCAGGCAGTCCCACCAGAGGGTAGAAATAAATGCCATGTTGGTTCACACAGAAGACACATCACCAGTAATCCAATTCGTAGTAGTGGCTTTAACAGCAAGGATTTGCAGTAGCCTGAGAGGACCCACTGATAATTAGCCTTTAAAAAAAACTAGGAAGGGGCTGGAGCGATGGCCTAGCGGTTAAGAGCGCCGACCGCTCTTGCAGAGGACCCGGGTTCGATCCCCAGCACCCACATGGCGGCCGAGAGCCATCTGAAACTCCAATTCCAGGAGAACTCCAGTTCCAGGGGAGTCCGACGCCCTCTTCTGACCTCCGCGGCATTGCACGTCACGGGTGCACAGACTTGCATGCAAACAATACATTCATACACATACGGAAATAAATAAAATTTAATAAAAAAAAAAACTAGGATGAATTATCTGGTTCCCCACCATCCTAGTGGTGTAAATTGTGGGCAACACAGCAATTAGTTTACTAGTAAACTTTGGTCATTCTCAATTATGAAACATGAAAGGCCTTGGTAAAAATAGAAGTCTGTATAATGGAGTGCCAAATACTCACGTGTCGGTATCTGCCAAAAAGATCGGAGGAAGTTGCAATTCTTCTGAGTCCATCAAATATGGATCTTGTTGCCTTCTGGGACCTCTGAAACTCCCCCCCCCCCCCCCACACACACACACACACACACACACACACACACACACACACACACACTAGGGCTCACCATCTGGCCTTAGCTTTCATGGTGAGTCCATCCTTCTACTAGATTACATAGGCCAGTCCCTTAGATGGCCTCCCTTGCCTACGGCAACCAGCAGATGGCTCACAAATGCCATTCTTGGGCCTCTCCATTGGTCCTTGTTTTCTCTCTGAGCAGCCGCTTTTCCACACCCCAAAAATGACCAATTAAATATGTGAATCATCATAGACATATTGACACAAACCCAGAGTAGGTTTGGTTGACTAGATAACCATAGGAGTTGAAGCAGATGAAGCTGCAGAATCTTTGCATCTCATCATCAGCATTATGATCTGCTGGTTTGGTGGCTCTGTGTAGTGAAGGGACCACCCACCCCTCCCCCCCGTTGTTTCTCCAAATCAACACTGCACAGCAGCTGGGCTGGTGAGTTGGGAATAAGGGAGATAACTGGGGGTCCAGGTGCTCTACAGCCCACCGGTGGCTTCTGGGACACACTGGCATGGCTGAAGTCCTCTACTGGACCCCAGTCTCTTGCTGTGATCACCAGCCCTGGGCGATACTGCTCAGAAGATATTGCAGTTCATCTACAGTGTGTCCTGTAGAAGCTTCAAAGCTTTTGCTTCCTCAGATTTTGCTTCATTTGCTAACCTGTTTGCTGCCCAATTTGGTCAGTCAGAGTTGCTAGCTTTTGAGTTGGTCAGTTAAAATTAGGGACCTAACTAAAAGTAATCAGTAAACACTTGTTCACGTTACAGTGAAATGCATGTAAGTGTAGGTGAGAAAAGAAGCAGATTCCACTAGTGTTTCATGTTGCTCACAGGGTGAAACTGGCTGTGGTCTTGTGAGAAGCAGAGCATCCAGGAAGCAGTTCCTCTTTGGAAGGAGCCTTAAGCATGTGGCTCCTGAAGTTTTATAGACACACCCCCCTCCCCCCTCCCCGGCACTGTGGGGAGATAGTAGGAGAAGAACAAGGAGGGGACAAGGCACAATTGGAATAGAGAAAAAGGTTTTCTTTAAAAACTTTTTTATGGGCTGGAGAGATGGCCTAGCAGTTAAGAGTGCCGACCGCTCTTACAGAGGACCCGGGTTCGATCCCCAGCACCCACATGGCAGCCGAGAACCGTCTGACACTCCAATTCCAGGAGAACTCCAGTTCCAGGGGAATCCGACAGCCTCTTCTGACCTCCACGGCATTGCACGACACGGGTGCACAGACCTGCATGCAGACAGTACATTGATACACATACAGAAATAAATAAAATTTAAAAACAAAAACTTTTTATTGACAATAATCATTATGTGTGGTCTGTGAGAACAATGTGATATTTTGACTTGCTCAGGTGTGAGGACCAGAACCCACATGAACAGTGGGGGTGGGCATGGAGGCCTGCCTATCATACCAGCCTCTCTGACCACAGACAGGAGATTCACACTGGCTAGAACGACCAGCCACATCAGTGAGCTCCAAGAGGCCTTGCCTCAGTGAATAAGCTGGAAGGGCCAATTCCTAACATCAGCCTTGGTTTCTGCATGCACATAAGCACATTACACATGCAACCCAACCTGGAAACTCCTGGGTTTAAAAAAAAAGCCTCCTTCATCGCAGAGGTGAACTATCCAAGCCTGTGGAATTGCTTCAGTGACTGCTAAAGTGACTCCAGACGATTCCACATTCTTTTCAATTTCAGCCAATAATATCAACAGGTCCTTGCATTACAGGCTGGGTTTTTGTGTCAAAGACCTACCCATAGCTCACAGCAGTGATTAGATACAGCTAGACACAGCATCTATGCAATTTTTTTCTCTTTCCAATAAGGAAGTCTCCAAATGACAGCTGCTTTGCTGGGAATTCATTTACACAGAATCTGGATACACAGATACCAGCAAAGACCTAGGTGTACTAGCCGGTGTCACATCTGGCATTAGACGGAAAGTTTTATTCTATGACAATTACTAGAAATCTTTTATATGTGTGTGGGGTTGACCCTGAAAGAACACATTTAAGATTATAACATGAAACAATTCTCCTTATTAGCCATATGTGCATTCATATATATCCATGTGCATATACATACATACATACACAGACATACACATGTGCACAGAGAAGTATGCACATACTTTATAAACCACCAACCAACTTGAATGCCTTCAGTTTCAGTCTCTTGGAGCATGTTCTCTCCTTCCTCCATTTAGCATGTGTGGCTTCCATAGTGTTAATCCTGAATCTCAGAAGATCAACAGGTTTTTATACATGTACTTGACCTTATAATGCTTCAGGTCCTGTTGAAGATTGTTTGGCAATAAAAATCACCTGCGATGATTAATGTCAACTGTCAAGTAAAATCACCTGGGAGACAGACCTCTGGGCACCCCTATGGGTGATGATGATGGTACTTGAGATAGGCAAACCCATCCCGATAGGGTGGGACTACAGCCTGGGCACAGTGCCAGTGATCTCTGCTCCAGCTCCCGCCGCCTTGCCCTCCCCACTGTTATGGGCTGTGCCCTGACACTGTGAGCTGAAACAAACCTTTTCTTCCTCAAGTTGCTTCTACTGGCATATTTCATCACAGCAACAGGAAAAGAAAGGAAGACCCCCAACTGATTTCCATGGTTCGGGCGCTAAATTCCTGAGTTAGTATTTTGAGTTTTGCTTCCTTTCTGTAGCTTTACTTTATCATTTGTTCACAGTTTTAGTCTTCATTTCTTAAGTCTTCGTGGTAATTTCATTTTATTTGGAGAATATATAGACTCAACCTACTTCCAAGAGCGTAATCACTTAGGGGCCTCAAGACAACTGTCAGTCCTTCTTGTAGTCTTCCTTGCATTCCCAAACATTCTCCCACCCCTCTTTTAGGTAACTAACTACGGTATTTTCCTGCTTCCCTTTCTGAAAAACTAAGCTTCCTCCATGTCTTGAGGATTTTTTTCTTTCTTTCAGACTCAAAAGGTAGCATACTAGATACAGTATTTTTAGGGTTATTTTTTTCCACTTAGCATTCTTTCTAAGCCTCTCATATCAGTTTATATAAACATTTTCATTCTTCTTATGTAACTCTGCACAGCACCACAAGATACAATAGTTAATATTCCATACCACATTTATACTCTGTACATTGGTTTATCCAACCATTCTTCTACAATTGAATATATATGGCCTGGGACATTTTATAGTCACTGTGTGGATGAATTTGCACTGAAGGACACCTGGGTACAAATACTTGACTGGATAGGATTTAACATATATGACAGAAGGCATGAGATCCAGTGGAAGGGGCTACTGGGCAGGGGAGATGGGGAGGGGGGTCTAACTTTGATTAAGATCTATTATAGGAAACATACAAAAAGGCAATAAAAATGATTTTAAAAGCCTGGCATGGTGGCACACAACTTTAATCCCAGAACTTGGGAGGCAGAGGCAGACAGATCTCTGTGAGTTCAAGGCCAGCCTGGTCTACATAGTGAGTTCCAGACCAGCTGGGGCTACAGGGAGACCCTGTCTCAAAAAGACCCCAAAATAGTGTTAAAAAACAAAAACAAAAACAAGTGACAATGTAGTATGTAACCTTGTGAACATGTATTTTCTTTGATTGGTCTATAAATAAATAGTAGCCTAAGGCATAAGTAGCCCTGAATTTAGGAGACAAAGTATGGTATACTTGATGGTCCAGAATATTAATGATATAATGAGTTTCCAAACTGTTGATCCATAAGACTCTCCTTATTTTCATGTCAGTTATAACATGGTAACTTAGCACTTTATGAAAAAAAGACAAATCGCTGAGGTACACTTATTAGAAATTTGAAACCTCAGATTTCATAGTAGATTTGTTTTTATATTTAAGAGACTAAATACATCTTTTTACACCGTTCATTTTTCAGCACCAGAAGAAAATCAAACACAATTGCGGTATGGTTCTGTGTCAGAATCCCAGATGCAAGATGTAATTTATGAAGACCAGAGTAAGTAAAATAAGAATAAACAACTTAAACACAACAGAAGGCCTATTTCTTGAAGTCATGAGTTCTGTGTGAGCATGTCATGGACATCTTGTAGTCTGGCCTGAGTGTCAATATACTAGGATAACTAGAGCAATGGGGTAAAAGGATTAGGAGAGGACCGGAGAGGCACCTCAGTGGTTAAGCCCTTGCCACACAAGCTTGAGGACTAGGGATCAGAGCTCCAGAATAAATGCCAGACAAGCAAGCATCCCAGCCTGTAATTCTAGCCCAGGAAGGCCAAGATAGAGGTTCCAGAGTAACTTGGCTAGGGAGACTAGCCGTATCAGTGAGCTCTGAGTTTGATTAAGAGATCCTACCCCTCAACCAGACAAAATCCTATCAGAGAGCTGCAGAAATGGGTAGCAAAACCCACTCTTAGCTTAAGAAATAATTGGCAACCAATTACAGTTGGGTGAGGAAGAACTGGCTTTCTTTAAGAGAGGGACTCTGTATAGGCTGACTAGAGCTCAGAGGATGAACTGGCACTGAGGAATGGCCAGAGAAATTAATTTTGCACAATAGATACTAACGCAGATGACAAACTATGAATCCTGGAAGTGGTTGGGGGGGAGGTGCTGTGGGAGGGTGCCATTGGAGAAGCAGGTATAATGGAGATTAAGACTAGTTGAAAAATTATATCTGAAATACACAAAAATTCAATAAAATAAAATAAATAAAAGACACCCTGCCTCATTCAATAAGGTGGAAAATGCAAAAGAGAAGGGAAAATAGAAAAAGAAAAAAAATTAGTAGTTAGGGTCAATGGTTGCATGATCAGGAATTACTACATAAGTTCATGAATACTGACTCTCAGGATCCCTCATCCCCTCCCAGAGGTAGAAAGTTTCGGTGTTCAGATGCATCTCTCAACTTTCAATAGCATGTTTAAGAAGCATCCTTAAATAGCAGATAGCGATTAACACAGAGAACCACAACTGGCCAGCACGCACAGAACCAGAAGCTGCAAACAGCTTATCCCTGAATAGGACACCTATACCAAACTGCCTCCAAGGCCCAGGGTCATACAGTGCAGAGAGATTGTAAGAGCCAGAGGTGGTGGATGAACACAGGAAACAGAGTTTTCCATACAACTGGTAGTTACTCATATGAACTCACAGAGATGTGACAGCTCAGACCAGACAAAATCCCAACATAGATGTGGGGCTATCTGAGGAACTGTTGACCAGTGACTGCTGGGAGGGGGAAAGTCAGTCCTGTTTAAGGTAGGTTCACCAGGCTCCAGAGGATGGACTCAGGCCAAAGGGAAATTGAGTACACAAACCTATAGGAGATAAACATAAATATATATATGATTGGAGAATGGATCTAAATATGATCAAAATATATTTTAAGAAATTCTCAAAAATTCAATAAATAACATATATAAAGAAAAATGTATGATAGTTCTAATCTGTAATATTGTTTAACAAAGTTTTTTATTAAATTGTTGAATAATTTAATTTTAAAAATATTTTTCTCTGCCGGGTATGGTGGTTCACACCTTTAATCCTAGCACTTGGGAGGCAGAGGCAGGCAGATCTTTGTGAGTTCAAGGCCAGCCTGGTCTACAGAGTGAGTTCTAGGACAGCCAGAGTTACAGGGAGACCCTGTCTCAAAAAGACCAAAAAATAAAATAAAATAAAATAAAATAAAAAAGACTGGAATTGTGTATCCTTTTACACTGAGCCTGATATTTGTATTTTTTATATAAAATGTTTTATGTATTATTTTTATTTTATGTGTATGAGTGTATTGCCTGTATGTGTGTGAGTGCACCTGTGTCATGCAATGCCCAGGGAGGTCAGAAGAGAGTATCAGATTTCCCTGGAACTGGAGTTAAGGACAGTTGTTAGCTGCCATGTGGGTGCTGGAAATCAAACCTGGGTGATCTTGCAAGAGCAGCCATTATTCTTAACTGCTGAGTCATCTCTCTAGCCCCTACTATTTGTATTTTAATAACCTTTTATAACCATATGTAATCAAATTATGGATATTTTTAGTTATAGTTATCCTCCTTTTCTTCCAGTTTTCATAACCATTGCATTGCTTTCACTCTGATGTGCATTCTGTAATTATATATTATCTGATGTAATATTTAATGCCAAAACTCTTGAACCACAAAGCATGACTTCAATAAGAAAGGTAAATAATAATTTTATGACATTTATTGTGCTTATAATCATGAATAAATGTTTATGAACTAAAGGCATTTATGTATAAAAAGTAGCAAGAATGTTTTCACTTATGCAGTTGTTAAATACACACATTTATATTTCAACTTGACAATGATTTGCTTATGTCATTAAAAATGAAACACACCTTCAGACTAGCCCAACCCGATGCCATACCGTGGACTGACCTCATGTGAGATCAGCCATCCATGCATGGCCTAACCCCAACCTGAGCCAGGATCCCACCCCACTGTGCCCCACACCATTTGAGGTCAGAGACCCATGACACAGACCCTTAGGCAGAACAAGTCGGGCCACAGTCAGACGCTTTACCTGATACTGAAAGAACAGTTCTTGGAAATAGAGAAGACAGCCCAACACAGAGGAATTCTTAGCAGCTTGATAGCTTTCTAGAAGAGCTGAGAAAGGAAATCAAATGACATCAGAGGTGACCCGGCAGTCAGGGGTCTATGCTGGATAGTGCCTATTGTCGGAGCTAGTATTCTACTCTCAGAGGAAGATGTACAGCTAATAGAGGTCTAATAGAGGAAAATAACATCTTCTCCATACTACAACTTAGTCCCTACAAAATATTGCAAACATTCTCTCTAAAAGAAGAAAGGTAACCAACCAACCAAAACCAAAAATCAACATCTTAATGTACAGGTCTCAACACAAAAGCACACACACAAAAAAATTTCATCTCTCCACAATCTACCAATCCTGAATAGTGGCTTCAAAAGATAAACATCTAGATGAGATTGCAGACAAAAATTGAAATTATAAGAGTATAAATATGTTACAAGAAATGAATGAGAACATGAATGAACAGTTACATGAAGTAGGGAAGTCAGTAAAGATATGAAAATGGATTTAGAAACATTGAAGAAAACCCAATCTGAATGCTGGAGATGAAAAATTCAGTAAATCATTAAAAAGCTCAATGGAATGCCTCATTAATGTAATGGAAAAGGAGGAAGATAGAATGTCAGCATGAAGACAAAGTGGAAGAACTGAAACATTTAGTTAAGGATATTGAAAATTCTCTTAAGCTAATATAAACCAACATGCAAGACTTTTGGAATACCATGAAAAGACCAAATTTGCAAATGATAGCCGTAGAAATAGAAGGAAATACCAAAGGCAAAGAAAATATTTTCAATATGATCACAGCAGAAATGTTTTCAAATCTAGAGTACAAAGGGCCTATCCAAATAGACAACCCATGTGAAATACCAAACAGGCAGAACAGAAAAGAAACTCCTCCTGTCACGTAATTAAAACACTAAATATACCGGTAATCAGTGTACTGAAAGCTGCTACTGAGAAACACCAACTCACACCTAAAGGCAAGCCCATCAGAATCACAGCCAGCCTCCCAACAAAAACTTTTAAAGCAAGAAGAGCTTGGAATTATGTATTTCGAGTTCTGAAGAATCACTGCTATGACCCAAATTATATATACCCAGCAGAACTATTTGTCATAACTGAGGGAGGAAGCCACTCCATGATAAAAGCAGCCTGAAGAAATGTCTAACCACTAAGCCAGCCCTAGAGAGGACACTAGAAGTAATTCTTTTTTATTATTTTTATATGTATGGATGTAATGCCTGCATGTGTGTAGTGCACCCATGTCCAGCATTGCTCATAGAGTCAGAAGTCATTGGATTCTCCTGGAACTGGAAATGGTTGTTAGCTGTCATGTGGGTGCTGGGAATCAAACCAAGAACAACCCCCACTCTTAACCACTGAACCACCAACTTCTCCAGGCCAAGAAGGAATTCCTTAGACTAAAGAAACTAATAAGCACATCAAGGAGCTGCAGGGAAAAATAAAGGACGTTACAATAGCAGTTATGCAAGGATTAAGAAAAGACCAAACACTGTGAAATTAACAAAATGATGGGAGTTAATACACACATTTCAGTAATGGCACTGAAAATTAATGCTCCCAGGTTGAAAGCATTTAAAAAGTTATTCCTGGGGCTGGAGAGATGGCCTAGTGGTTAAGAGCACCTACTGCTCTGGCAGAGGACCCGGGTTTGACCCCCAGCACCCACATGGCGACTGAGAACCATCTTTAACTCCAGTTTCAGGGGAATCCTACACCCTCTTCTGACCTCCAAGACATTGCACGACATGGGTGCACAAACCTACATGCAGACAGTACATTCATACACATACAAAAATAAATAAAATTTTTAAAAAAGTTATTCCTGGCCAGGCATGATAGTACATGCCTTTTAATCGCAGCACTTGGAAGGCAGAGACAGATGGATCTCTCTGAGTTCTAGGTCAGCCTGGTCTACACAGTAAATTCCAGGCCAGCCAGGGCTATATTAGCAAAACCTCGTCTTTAAAAACAAACAAAAATGGTTGTTCCAAGTAAATGAAACTAAGAAACAACTAGGAATGTTCTAATATCAGACAAAATAGACTTCAAATAAAAACTAAACCAAAGAGATAAGGGAGATCTCTACATATTTCATCCTGATTAAGGGAATACTCCAACAGGAAGACATTACAATCGTAATCACACCCATACCAAATATGGGTGCACCAAACTTCATAAAACACACAACTAAATGTAAAGACAAAGATGTACCCCAATACCCAACTGGGTGACTTTAAGACCCTGTTCTCACCAGTCAACAGATCATCCCATAAAACAATAAACAGAGAAATATTTGCATAAAGTGACACCATCAATCAAATAGACCTAACAAACACCTACAGACCATACATCTAGACACTATAGAATACCTTATTCTTAGCCCATGACACTTTCTCAAGAATGGGTCATATAATGGGTCACAGAGCAAACCTTATCAAATTTAGGAAAACTAAAATAATTCCTTTTATTTCATGTGGTCGCAATGAAATAAAACTACGAATCAAACAGGAGTGAGTGCATTCTGTTATTTCTGCTGTGGGACGTCTGCCCTGATCATCATTCCCCCACTCTTCTACTTTGGTCATTGTTTTGTGCTTCTTTTTCCAGGACCAGGAGATGCATCATGATTTTTCAATGTAAGCCCCAGTTATAAATGTCTCTCTTGGACTCTTTTATGTTTTTATTTTCATTCCATTTAAGAAAGTTTTTACTTCCTTCTCAAATTCTTAAATGACCCACTCATCATCATTCAGTAGTGTACCATTTAATTTCCATGAGTTTGAATGTTTTCTGTGGTTTCTCTAGGTGTTGATATCTGTCTCAGAATATAAGGAATTATTATTTCAATCTTCTTACATTTTTGAGACTAGTTTTGCTCCCTAATGTGCAATTTATTTTAGAGACTGTTTCTTGGCCTGCTGAAAAGAATGTGCATTCTTTTGTATTTGGATGTAATGTTCTATAGATGTCTACTAGATTCATTTGATTTCATTTAATGATGATGTCATTTAATCCCAGTATTTCTTTGTTCTTTTTTTGTCCGCTTGATCTGTCTAATGGTAAGTGTTGAGTATTGAAGTCACTGATTATTACTGTGTTTAACTTAATCTGTGATTTTATATATACTAGTTTATGTTTTATGAAACTAGATAAGCTTATGTTTGCTGTGTATTTATTTGGAATTGTAATTTCGTCTCAGAGGATTGTTCCCATCTTTATGACATGATCCTCTTTATCTCTTCTGACTAGATTTGGTTTGAAGTCTATTTTGTCAGATATTAGAATAATAATACCTGCTTGTTTCCAGGTTCAATTTTCTTGGGATATCTTTTTCCATCTTTTCCATCTTTTCGCCATGTTACAGTTTTCTGTCACTGTGATAAAACACTGACTAAAAGCAACATGGGGCAAGATAAGGTTTGTTTGGCTTATAGGTTACAATCCATGTCCAGGGAAGCCAAAGCAAGAACCTGAGGCAGGAACTCAAGCAGAGACCATGGAGGAACACCCTTTACTGGCTTGCTTCCAGAGTCCTATTCAGCTATCTTTCTTCTATAGCCCACAGCCACCTACCTAGTCATGGTACCACCCATAGTGGGCTGGGCCCTCTTACAGCAATTAGCAACAAGAAAATGCCTCAAAGACATGCTCATAGTTGGGCCAGTCAGGTGTAGACAATTCCTCAATTGAGGGTGCTGTTTCCAAGGTGTGGCAACTGAACCGAATTGTATTGGGCATATTTTTAAATACCTAATTTCTTTCCCTTCTGGAAGCACAGAGAGACTATTCTCTGGTGGTCTCTGTGAAATCCCAATCAGGATTTATTCAGGTAGAACTTGTGAAGCTGTAGATTCCCTCAAGACTCCCTATAAAATCTTCTAATCCTTCACACCACCACATTAGACCAGGTTTCCCTGCCCGGATTCTCATTCCCATGGTAGTTTCAGCTTGCTGACATCTGTGAATCTCTGTATCTACTCAGATCTTTACTTTGAATGGCAGAGGTTGGCTCTGTGACCAGAATTCTCAAAAGGATCTGAAAAAGAGTTGGTTTGTTTTTCAACTTTCCTCTTGGGAGATCAGGGGAGGTAACTTCCAAGCTCCTCACATGCCAGACCAGAAAGAAGTCGCAGTGTGGTGCTTTCAGGGTTCGTCTGTGTTGGTGCATGATAGTGCATCATGGGCCCAATTTATTCCTATACTCGCTAGCTGATGGGCATTGAGAGTGTCTTCACTGTGGGGCTATTTTGAACAGTGCTGCTGTGAACATTCATATGCAAGTCTTGTGTGGATCTGCAGTTTGATTTTTCTTGGCTATCCTCCTACTAGGGGCAATTAGCAATTGCTAGTTGAACAGGAAAATTACAGCTGAAGAAGTTTACCCTACTTCCCATAGTGGATATACCATTATACAAAGGTGTCCCAAGAGAGTGCTCATCTATCTCTATCCCTGCTGTCTACTTTTATGACAATCAATGAAGTCATTATCAATCGTGTGAATTACTGATATTCTTATCCTAGAAATAATGCTGTCCACAATTACATATGAAAATAATGTAGGAAAGCATACAATGAATAATTTAAATCCATTTCCTACACCAAATCCTCTCCCAAAACATAGGCTCCAAGTTTACTTGTAGGGGCTGGAGAAATGGCCCCATGATTAAGAGCATTGGCTGCTCTTGCAAAGGACCTGGATTCAGTTCCAGTGCCCACATGGTGGCTAACAACATCCATAACTCCAGCCCCAGAGGATCTAACACCCTCTTGTACCCTCCACAGGTATTGTATACATGGGTGCCTTTAGAGACCTCCAGACAGAACATTCACACACATAAAATAAACTTAAATTTTTAAAAATTGTTTTAAGTGTATTGTATAGCTATAAGAGAAAATATGTTTCAGCAACTTACTGTGCTAAATGCTATTATGCAGACTCATACTCAGTTATAAAGATGTAACTATAACGTATATAGTTACTATATATAAGCTAATGTATATAGTTAAATACGAACTGTAAAGTTACTGTTCATAGAAGCAATACATCTTTCCTATACTTTGGCCTTTTTTTTTTTTTTTACCACTGAGGATCAACCTAGGCCTGTACAGGGAAGTAGCAACCACTTTTCAAGTCTTTCCACATCAGTATATTCAGATAAACCTACTTCCTCTTGAAGCCATGGTGGCTCACGCCTTTAATCCTAGCACTCTTTGTGAGTTCAACGCCAGCCTGGTCTACAGAGCGAGTTCCAGGACAGCTAGAGCTACAGGGAGACCCTGTCTCGAAAAGATCAAAAAAAAAGAAAAAAGAAAAAGAAAAAACCTACTTCCTCTTGAGTCCTTTGCGTGTGGGCCTATCAGAGTTTATATGATGGAATCCGTGAAAGGGAGCTTTCCTTGTCCGCACTTTTCCTCTCTAACAGAGCAGCAAGCACTGTTGGCATCAGTAGATACTCTGTGACCCAGTCTTGCTTTCTGCCAGCCTCAAAATGGGTCTTCTGCCCTAAACAGACTTGCTACCATTTCTTTCTTGACCCTGATTTCTCTTTATCCTTTACATTGGCCTCTTCGGTGTATTGTGTGTATAATTTATCTATGTCAAAACCCAATGTTCCTCAGAATGTGTGCTCATTTATTTCTCCAGCAGTGTTTCTCTGTGTAGGTCCAAAGCTAGCAGCAGGGGTGGCCCAAAGAAACTTGTCAGAAATGCAAATCTGTGGGCTCCACTCTGCCAGTGAGACAAAGCTCTGAGGCTCAAGGCCAGACACATGCCTTACCAGTGCTCTGAGCTGCTCTGAGGCTGACAGGGCCTGGAGAGCCTCTGTCCTGTGCCCAGTGCTCCGTGAAGGATGCCTTGGCATTTCCATAGAAACAGTATATAATCAGACTTACGTTGTCCTTTTCCATTTCTGTAGTTTGTTTGACTCATATATCCTGTTATTCTATGACATCAAATATAATAGTGATCATATCAAATATCATGAAATTAAATAACTCAATACTTTTCTCTTTAGCATTAAAGACCGTTATCTGAAAATCTGTTCTACATCCACACTTGGAAAAAAGAAGAGAATTCTGAGGATAAACAGCATGAAGATGCTCATGAACACAGTAAGCCAAAGGGCAGTGGGAAGCCACGTGAGAGGACAGGGCTGAGGAAGCAGCAGTTGGAAGGCCCTAGATGGACAGGGCAGGCCAGGTTATCGCAGCCCCTTGGAGGCACCAGGTGAGTTCCATTCTCTCTTGAAATTTTTCCTAATTTTTCCTACTTTTCCCTAAAGGGCTGGGAATATAGCTCAGTGATGGAGTTTTGCCTCTTCACACTCAAAACCCTGGGCTTAACTACCAGCATTGAAAAAAACAGTAACTTTAAGTCACAAGTAAAGAAAACATTCATCCTCTTCAAACCATTAGTGTTTAAACACTGCATAGCCAACTGCCAAGGATTTTAAAGATAAGATTTTTTCCAACTAAATACTTTAGAACATTAAACTGTTATTTTAACCAGATTTTCGCTATCTCCTACGGACCATAAATACTGGATGAGCATCTACTAAATCAAGACAGGATTATCACTTATGTAGATATTTAGACTTGCTTGATATTTTGAAATTTGAAGGCATCTATTTTTCCCCAGCAAGAATTAGAGTAATAGTAGGCTAGAGAGAGGGCTCATCAGCTAGGTGCACTTGCTGTTCTTGCGGAGACCCGAGTTCAGTTCCCAACCACCCATAAGGCAGCTCACAACCACCCATACATAACTCTAGCTCTGGAGGATCTGACATTCTCTTCTGACCTGCTTGGGTATCTGAACACATTTGAGCATACACACAAACAAAACAAAACAACACAGAAGAATTCAAGTAATGGTGTTAATCTAGTCTTTTACAGTTCTGCTTTGTGCCAAAAATTAATATGGAATCAGATTTCTACTGAAAAGATCTAAAATGAAATAAAATGTTTGAGGTAGGTCCTGTCTTTTAGGATCTTTCCTTGTAAAAATTTCATTTGTATTGGGCTGTGGGGATAGCACAGCCATTAAAGGCTGAGGCTAAGAACCACGAAAAAAATATCATTTGTATCTTATGTAGTTGATTCTGGGGGAGGAGGGGGCTTTTAAGGGAGAATGCACATAGAAGTAGATAGAACTAAATTTAACAAAATGCGAATTGTGGACAAAGTGAGGTTTCACTTCTTTATGGAATTCTTTTTCCAATATGAGTTTTAGCATAACATAGCAGACTGACCTCTTTCATAGGCTTTGAATGCTGGGGCTGTCTAGACTAGATCAGATACACCTTTCAATCCAACTCCCATTAGAAGTCTGGCACTTGGAAGGCAGGGGTGTAGCTGAGTTGGTGGAAATCTTACATAGTGCCTTTTTCCCCACTGAGCCATTTCACGAGCCTAATTGCACTTCTTTCTCAGTATCTAAGAAGGTCCCCGAGTTCTGCACGGACACAGGACCCCTGCTTTCCACAGCATGGCTTGACACGTGAGAGAGCCATAGTAAATAATAAACAAATATACTAAAGCAGTATGGAAATCTGAAGCTGTCTGCACAGAGCTGTTCACAAAACAAACAAACAAACAAACAAAACACTAACTCATAGGCACATAAAGGCAGGCCCTGGCTTTCTAGAATACTTGGCAAAATTACTAGTAAATACTTATTAAAAGAATTGTCCAAGAGTTCTTCTTGTTGGAAGTGTCAGGGATTGAGCCTGACAAACACATATGTAGCCAGGTATGGATGGGGTGCACACCTGTAATCCCAGCATTTGGGAAACTGAGGCAGAAGGATCATGAGGCCACCTGGGTTACATAATGAGACTAATTCTCAAGGAAAAAAGACGAAAAGGAAGGTGAGGATGAGGGTAAGTGGAAAAGCAAAGAAAATAGATCTGCCACACAGTTGGTCAAGTGCTCAACTGAGCACTCAAGAAGCCCAAGTTCCCTCTGCAGTACCACACGTAACAGGGTGTGGTGGTGAATGCTGGTATCCCAGCACTTGGGAGGCAGAGGCAGGAGGATCAAAAGCAAGGTCATTCTTAGGTACAAGGGGGAATTCAGGCCCAGTCTAGCTACATGAGGCCTTGACTTTCTTATAAAGTCTAGTATTCACCGTTTCTGTGTACACCTCTGTTTCAACTACAATTCTGCTGTGATAGAAATGCTTATTGCATCAAATGAGCTAGTATATGTGCTGAGCCAGTGCCTCTCAAGCCTGTCTACAAAATAGAACTCATCACAGGTGCTTTTAAAAGCCCAGATGCTCTGTCCCCATTCCCAGAGCAGTTAAACCAGAGTCTCTGTATGTAGTGTTAGTGTGTAGCCTGCATTGGGGGCCATGAAGCCCACCACATTATGAGAACACAGTGGGAACCTAGTCATGATCAACCCACAAGCAAATGGCTGCAGCTGCCTGCTGTCGCCTGTGTCCCATAGCTTCTAGCAGAGCAGACTTGGCCGCCTCCCCTCCCAGACCACTGTCTTGTAGAGGGCTTTCGAAAGAATTCTCCCCCTTGACTCTCCTAGAACTTTCCATGATCAAGCAAAAGTTCTATGTTTTGTCCTCCAGTATGGGACACATATGTGGCTATTGGGTTCTTGACACATGACTGGAGAGAATGAGAATCTAGATATTTAATGTTGTGTGAGTTTAAGAACCACAGTGCTGGGTGTGGTGGTGCTCACCTTCAATCCTAGCACTCAGGAGGCAGAGGCAGGCAGATCTCTCTGAGTTCAAGGCCAGCCTGATCTAATGAGTTCCAGGACAGCTGGGACTGTGGGGAAACCCTGTCTCAAAAAGACAAAAGATAAAATAAAATAAAAAGAACCACAAGTAACTATGGCTTTTGTTTTTGGAGAGCTCAGCTCAAGAATTGGCAGGGGCTAAATAATTGATGACATAGGTGCATAGCAACTTCCCAACCTGGGGTTAGAAAACAATTCTCAAGTGTCTTCTTGTGAGCACTGGGGTGGGAGATAAGCTGGGATTTTAAACTGGAAGTTATAGGATATAAACTTTGGATGGACATGGCTGAGTTACTGACCAACAAATATGATCCACTGACCACCATGTCCAGTGTACTGAGAGCTTCACAGACAGCTCTTGATCCATGAGGTTGCCTGACTTCTTAGAATCTGTTTTGCCATTGAGAATCATCATTGACTTTGACATCTAAGACCTCCAGATATTTTTGTGAATAAATTGTAATTAGTGTAAAATATGCTAAAATACCAAAGCTGCATGAAATTGAAAGCTCATATATATGTATGTATGTTAGAATTGAATTAAATAAAAGTAACAGTTGCCTGGTTTATTTTCAGAGCTCTTCTGCACTCCTTGGAATCGTTTAGACCTCTAAGATCACACTCTCTTGTTGCTGATGGTAAGAGAAGAGCTCTGAGTTGATGTTCCAGCTTCTGTTTGCTAAGATCCCTTCAGTACCTTCTGGTGTAGTGTAAAGGCAATTAAATGACATTTGTGCTCTGCATGTTAAAGTGTATGGTTCTTTAAGTGTCATTTGATTTACAAAGCTATTCTATGATCCTATAGTACAGAATACTTATTTCTATACATCCATATATTTTCAAGCATGAAAATTTAATTTAAGAAATAAAATATGTTGCTTCAATTTTTCCAGTATTAAAATCAGAAATTGCTGGGCATGGTGGTGCACACAATTAATTCCAGAACTCGGGAGGCAAGAGGCAGGTATATCTCTGTGAGAGCGAGACCAGACAGATCTACATAGCAAGTTTCAGGACTTCTGGGGCTATAGGTAGACCCTGCCTCAAAAACAAAAATAAATAAATAAATAAATAAATAAATAAAAGTAAAATCAGAAATACAGGCTGAAGAGATAGCTCAGTCAATAAAGTGTTTGTCTTACAAGTATGAGGGCCTTATTTTTATACATAACTCAGTATTGATTTTTGCATGCTAACTTAAATATTTTTAATTTCATATTTCAGTTGCTCATTCACTGCTAGTTTGTTAGAAAGAAAATTACTTATGCATAGCAATCTTTCATTCCATGAACTTGCTATAATTGCTCATTAGTTCTGGAAAATGTTGATTTCTTGGGAATATTCTTCACAGATAATCATCATCTGTAGACATAGGAAATCTTGGTTCTTCCTTTGAATGTAAGCACTTTATATTTCCATGACTTAGGCTATTCAGAGAAGCATGGGTGCTAAGAACAGAAAGTAGGAACAGTACATACAATTCATTTTAGATTTTTGAATGCATTAAAGTTTTCATTGTATGTGAGGTTTCTTTGTCAGATTAAGCTTAGAGGTGTCTTACTTTGTTAAGCTTTTGTGATTTCATATCACAGTTCTCAATCAAATGTAACCCCCTCCCCCATCTGTGTCCGTCTGAACCCTGCCAGACCTCATGTATTCTGCCATACATGGTAAGACCCATCCAATCAAGCATTTGCACCCTGATGTCCTTATGTGAAAATTCATCCAGTGCAGTCTAGTCAGCCCATCTAGATATCATAAGATATACTCTCCCACACTCATTTACAATCAGTTTTCAATAGTTCTCAGCCTAGGGCTGGCCCACCACCCATTTCTCTCCTCCCCTCTGGGTCATTACGGAGTTGAGCTGGCATGAGTCCTTTACTCGATGCCACCATTCCCAAAGTCCATATGTGCCAGTTCCTGGTGGCTGAAATGCTCTGCTCCCCTGTGTTTATGAACCAGCTCTAGACCTTACAACTTTCTGCCTCTTCTTCCACAATGGTCCCTGAGCCTCAGGTGGGTGAGGCTTAATACAGGAGGTCTTACAGGAGGTCACACACTTTGCAGTCTGTTATTCTCTAAAACTTGGCCACTTGTGGCCTTCTGTGCGCATTGCACTTTGTTGTATAAGGAAGCTTCGCTGGTGAGGGTTGAGAGATGTAGTCATTTTTCTCTCCACCCCTAGCTTCACGTTGTTCCATGAGCCTTGGCTGTAGAAGTTCACTGTAGATGAGTCACCCAGGACTGGCCGTCCCTCAGCCATATAGTCTCTGTGTCTGACCAGTTGTGGAGCTCTACTGTAATAAGAAGTTTTCTTGATGAGTGGTGCATGGGATGCTTGTCTGTAAATATAAGGAACTGTATTTAGCTTATGGTAAGAAATATCATTTGTTCAGAGATATGACAGAGCTGGGGTTTTCTCCAGGCTCTCTGACCTCTCCAGTGATGTGTATTTGGCCGTGTTAACAGTGCCAACCATCAGTTCACTCCCATTGAGTTGGCTTTGAGTCCAATTAGGTAGTTGTTGATAACTGTGCCACCACTGCACCAAGAGGGGTGGCTTCCTGTGGCAATTGTTATCTCATTAGTCTTTAGGGCTGGGTTGGACCATTGATTGATCTTCTCCCTTAGCAGTTTGCATATTATCATCTAGATTTATTAGAGCTAAACTTCACCTGGAAGGCTTCCAGGTCAGCTCCTGCTCCATTGCTCCAAGTCCTGTTTCTGAAGTCTGTCCGTATATACTATATACTGTATATCTATCTGTCTTCAGCAATATCAATTAATCTGGGAGATAACCAAGAGCTTTGACCATAGCCTGATATTTTAGGAATGTCCTGGGCCACTCTCAGCTACCTCTCAAAGGCAGGTCTCTTCTGCCTGGCACTGTGTTCCTTGCCAAACAGGCCCCAGGTGTGGTGTGTGTGTGTGTGTGTGTGTGTGTGTGTGTGTGTGTGTGTGTGCACTGATGTTAAGACCCTGTATGTACATTTCTCATGGGGTCACAGGGGATCACATTTCCCTCTGGGCTCCCCCCACCCTCTAGGATTCATTCGTCTCCACTCTTTTCCTCCCATCCTACCTCCTTCTTCCTTCCCTAGTCCCAGGGTCCCCATTTTCCCCACCAATGATACCCATCTCCCACCAACCCCCTCCTGACTTAGCTCCACACCAGGGCACCTTGTATGCCCCTTCTTTCTCTCCTCTGAGCCAAACTCTCCCAACTTCACACCCTCCTCATAACACCTGTTCCCCACCATCCCCTCCTCTCAGGTTCCTTCTTTTCCTTTACCTCCTGTTTCCTTTCCATTTTCCTGGCTCCTGATGTTGCATCAGTACATGTGCTCACATATAATGGATTGGTGCTACAGTCCACAAATGAGAACATATGCTTGCTTCTCTGCATTTGTGTTACTTAGTATAATACTCTCTAGCTCCATCCATTTAACAGCAAATTTCTTAATTTCTCCTTTGCTTACTGCTGAGTAGAACTCCATTGTGTAAATGTACCAGAGTTTCATTATCCATTCATCACGTATGGTACGTTTAGGTTGTTTCCATTTCTTAGCTATTGTGAAGAGAGCAGCAACAAACATGGCTGCACAGGTGACTCTATACTTCAGTGAGTCCTTTGGGTGTATGCCAAGGAGTCACATAACTGCATCATATAGTAGATTCATTTTTAGTTCTTTGAGAGTTCTACATGCTGCTTTCCATAGTGGTTGCCTGAGTCTGCATTCCCATCAGCAATGAATGAAGCCCCCTTTTCTCCACATCCTCACCAGCTTTTGGCATCATTCATTCTCTTGATCTTAGCCAGTCCGACTGGGGTAAGATGGAATTTTAAACTGGCTTTTATCTGCATTTCTCTAATTACTAAGGATGTTGAGCAGTTTTTAAAGTGTTTA
Source organism: Rhizomys pruinosus (assembly GCA_009823505.1). Lineage (NCBI taxonomy): Eukaryota > Metazoa > Chordata > Mammalia > Rodentia > Spalacidae > Rhizomys > Rhizomys pruinosus. The sequence continues at coordinate 5,476,890 of VZQC01011742.1, read as the reverse complement.
TTAGCCATTTTTATTTCTTCATTTGAGAATTCTCTGTTCAGGTCTATACCCCATCTTTTTATTGGGTCGTTTATTTATATGCATTTATATACAACTGAGTTCTTTGTATATTCTTGATGTTAATCCTCTGCTTGCTGTGTAGCTGGTAAGGATTTTCTGACACTCAGTGTTTCCTCTTCCCTCTGTGGCTGCTTCTTTTGTTGCATAGTTTAATGAGGTCCCACTTACCGATTGTTGACCTTAATGCCTGAGCAGCTGACGTCCAAGTTAGAAAGTCCTTTCCTAAGCCTTTATCTTGTAGACACTACTTTTAAGGTGTCACAGAGGTTTTGCTGTGTTATATTCACAATTTTATTTAGTTCCAAGAATACTTTTATTTCTTTCTTTATTTCTTCTTTGACCCATTCATCATTTTCATCATTCTGGAATGTGGTTTTTAATCTCCATGAGTTACTAGAGCTTCTATTGCTGTTGAATTATAAAATTGATTGCATTGTGTTCTGATATAATGCATGGAATTATTTCAAATTTTTGTATTTGTTAACATTTGTTTTATGTCTCAGAATATGGTCAACGTGCATGGGCTGCTGAGTAGAAAGTGTATTCTTTTTTTTTTTTAATTTTTTTTAATTAATTTTATTTATTTCTGTATGTGTATGAATGTACTGTCTGCATGCAAGTTTGTGCACCCGTGTCGTGCAATGCCGCGGAGGTCAGAAGACGGTCTCGGATTCCCCTGGAACTGGAGTTCTCCTGGAATTGGAGTTTCAGACGGTTCTCGGCCGCCATGTGGGTGCTGGGGATCGAACCCGGGTTCTCTGTAAGAGCGGTCGGCGCTCTTAACCGCTAGGCCATCTCTCCAGCCCGAAAGTGTATTCTTTGGTTGGATTATTCTGTAGATGTTTCTTAGGTCCATGTCATGTAAGATGTCATTTAATTCAGATGTCTCTCCATTTATTCCTTGTCTAGTTGACCTGTCTGTTGAAGATAGTAGATTATTAAATTAACCTACTATTACTGTGTTGGGGATAATCCATATTTTCTAGTCCCAGAGTACTGTTTTTATGAATTTGGGTGCTCCAGAGTTTGGTGCATATATGTTTATGATTGTATTATGTTCTTGATAAATGTTCGTTGCTTAGAATGAAGTAACACTCTTTAATATAATTAGTTTTAATAGGGAGTCTATTTTGTCAGATATTAGAATTGCAACACCTGCTTGCTTTAGAGCCATTTGCTTGGAATATTTTTTCCCATCCTTTTGTCCTAAGGTAGTGTCTGCCTATCCTTGAAAGACAACAAAAGATGGATTTTCTTTCTTTATCCATTCCACTAGCCCATGGATTTTGACAGGGAAGTTGAGGTCATTGATATTAAGTATTATTATTATTGAAAGACATTTATTGGATACTGTCATTTTAATTTCTTTGTATTAGTGGACCTATTTTGTGTCTCCATTATTTTACCTGTCTTTGTTTTCTTTTTGTAGCCTCCTGGGTATAGTCATTCCTTTCTCTAGTCCTTTGTATTACTTTGAATATTCTCTGTAGTGCTGGTTTGGTGGAGAGGAATTCTTTCTCCCTATTCCTTTCATGGTAAAATTTTCTTTCCCCTTAAACCATGATAGATAATTTTTCTGGGTAAAGCATTCCAGTGTTGGCATTCATGGCTGTTTAGAACTGGGAATACTTTGGTCCAGGGTCTTATGGCTTTAATAGTTTGCATTGTAAAGTCAGCTGTAATTCTGATGGGTTTTCCTTTAGATGTAACTTGTTCTTTTTTTCTAGCAACTTTCAGTACCTTTTCTTTGTTTTGTACATTTAATGTTTTTACTGTGATATGCCATGGGGAGTGTCTGTTCTGGTCTTGTCTAATTGGTGTTCTATTTTCTTCTTGAATCTCTACAGGTATGCCTTTCCTTAACTTAGGGAAGTTTCTTCTGTAACCCTGTTAAAAATCTGTTCAATGCCATTGGACTGAGAGTCTTCTCTTTCCTGTATATTTGTGGTTTTGCACTACCTTTTGGGTATATGGGTGTTCTTTGTTGGTTGTATATCCAGTAGGAACTTCTACTGTTTAATTTAATTTGGGTTCTGTTTATATTTTTTGTGTAGCTTGGTTGCTTTTTGTTCAAGATTGGAAACTAAATTGCTGTTTGTTTCAGGTTATTGGGTAGTACACTGGTCTGGGTGTATGGTGCATTAACAACATCAGAACTTCTATTTACCTGGCAGCTCTTTTTATTTTATTTTATTTTATTTTATTTATTTTTGTATGTGTATGAATGTACTGTCTGCCTGTAGGTTTGTGCACTCGTGTCGTGCAATGCTGCAGAGGTCAGAAGAGGGTCTCGGATTCCCCTGGAACTGGAGTTCTCCTGGAACTGGAGTTATAGATGGTTCTCAACCACCATGTGGGTGCCGGGGATTGAACCCATGTCCTCTGCTAGGCTATCTCTCCAGCCCAACCTGGCAGCTCTTAAAGCCAGTGACACACTAACCACACTGTGAAAAGCCTTGTTTATAAACTAAAGAATGTTTTTCTATAGACTGGTCAGGTTAATAGAAGGGATGGTCTGTGTCAGACAAATAAAGAGATAGGAAATTTAGCTAATCTGGGTTAGGAAGCTAGCCCAGAGATCTGAGGCAGAAGGATTTGACCCCACCTGTGTCCTAGGCTGTCAGAGGACAGGGTGAGGGTAGGCAAGAGGAATGGAACAGAGATGCCAACACACTGGGTGGGATCTGACTTACCAGAGGCCTGGCAGGGCAGGTTGTCTGGCTGGTCAGGCCCCTGGGGAGATGGGGGGTGGGGGGGAGCCAGCCCTCAGGAGGGATTCAGCAATCTTTGCTAGAGTGTTTAGCTAGTCTGGGTTAGGAGACTAATCCAGGGATCTAAGGGAGAGGAAGTTGCCTGGGTCCAAGGCTGGCAGTTGAGGACCTTCTTTGGATCCCCAGAATCTGAGAAAAAAATGCCAAGTATGGCAGTGCATGATTGTAATCTCAGCCTCACTCAGGAAGAGGAAGCAGGAAAATCCATGGAGGCTGCTGGCCAGTAAACACAGGGTAATTGATAAGCTCCAGACCAGTAAGAGATCATGCCTGACAATGGTGCCCAAGGTTGATCTCTGGCCTGTGCATGTACACCTGCACATATATACATGAGCATACAGACATAGCTGAGCATGCAGACATACTCACATTTACATACACACCAAAAGGATTTTTTGTTTTGTTTTTTTAAAGGAGAGATGGCGCAGCAGTAAAAGCACTTGCTATACCAGCCTTGCAACCTGAGTTCAATCCCCAGAACCTAAGTAAAGCTGGAAAGAATCATTTCCACAAGGTTGTCATCTGATCTCCCCCCACAGGCCATGGCACATGAGTCCGTGCTCCCCACACCCACGCACACCCCACCTAATAACTAAAGAGAAATGAAAATTTAAAAGAAATGCATTAAACAACATCAGAACTTCTATTTACCTGGCAGCTCTTAAAGCCAGCGAGTCGACAGGAACACACTAACCACACTGTGAAAAGCCTTGTTTGTAAACTAAAGAATGTTTTCCTATGAAAATTCCACTAATGAGGGGCTAGAGAGAGGCTCTGTAGTTAAGAACACCGACTGCTCTTGCAGAAGGCCTGAGTTTGAATCCCAGCACCCACACGGAAGCTAACAACCATCCATAACTCCAGTTCCAGGGGACCTAACACCCTCTTCTGTCCTCTGAAGGCACTGAACGACATGGGTGCACTTACACACATGCAGGCAATACACTCGAACACGTGAAAATAAATCAAGAAAAAGAATTTTAGTTCTACTAACGAATGTCAAGTTTAATTCATGTTAGTTAGAGATAGGCATTTGGCTGATACTACTTAACTGAGACAATTGGAAAGGGTACTAAGAGGAAAATCTTTTGTGAGTACCAAATGACTTAGTTGTGCAGTGTGTTTGTGTTGGTGTGTTCTTCTCTTCTGATCTGGATCATTATCATCATTAGCTAATCCTGCAACTCTTTCTTATTTTGTTTTCTTGTCTGAACTCAGGAGCCCCCTTGCCTCGGCTGCCCAAGTTCTAAGATTATAGGCATATGCCATCATACCAGACATCAGGTGCTTCTTTCGACATTAAACTTTGTTGACAGACTACTGCATATATATATATATATATATATATGATATTATATAGTTATTTAAAATTTCTACATTTAAGCTTAATTCTTTCACACATTATTATAATATACAGTCACTGTGGATCCTGTAGCTGAATCTAAATAGTTTATTGCATATTTAGTGCCTCTTGGTGGAACACAGACAAAATTTAAGGCAAAATATACATTATATAGTTCATCAGTAGCTTAACTTAGACTTGGAAAATGTCATCCTGGGTAAAGAATGACATTTTATCCCTCTTTCCCCACCCTCCTGCTATACATGTCTTTAAAAACTACCCTGGATTTCAGGGCATGACTGAGAACACACATACAATGTATACTTTTGTGCTCCCTATAGCATTTCTTTCACAACTTGATAATTGAACAGCCTCTGTTTAAGCATCTGATTATGGAGATCTCATCTTCCAGTGGTATGAACGCTTCTTCCCACTGTGGGAGATCCCTAAGATTGAGTCAAGTTAGTGCTGTAATCTTGTTACCCTTCTGATGAAGATGCATGGAAATTGAGAAAAAGATTTTACATGAGATAATAGATGTATTTCCCTTGACTCAGTGCCTGACGCCCAAAGCATTGCCTATATCATAAGGGAATTGTTGACCATGCTCTCTATGGCCACAAGGATTACAATAAGATAATCTATTTAGTATACTTGAAGAATCCATTACTGCTACTCAACAGGATTATTAAGGAACTTTCTACTTTAGGCTTAAGAGATAGAACTCAATGAATACCTGATATCAACACCCTTTGCTTTATTGAGAATAAGCAGTACTATGTCTCTTTTTTATTTGTTATTTTTGTTTTATGTCTGTGGAGTGTATTGCCTGCATGTATAAGTGTACCTGTGTTGTGCAATACCCACAGTCAGAAGGCATCAGATTCCCCTGGAATTGGTCAGTTGTTAGCTGCCATGTAAGTGCTGGGAGTTGAACCTGTGTCTCTGCAGGAGCAGCTGGTACTCTTAACCAGTGAGCCATCTCTCCAGCCCCAGCAGTACTATTTCTCAACCGCATAAAAAATTAAAACTAGCTATGTGTGGTGGATGTAATAGAACATGACCCAAAAGGAGCTGGAGCCAGATACATTGGGGACTTGATGAATAAGCCATGCATGTGAGAGAGTTCATGGGCAATGAGTGGCCCAGGGCATTTCACAGCAGGATGGGAAGACCTGGACAGGTGACTGCTTTCACATATGTCCAGATGTTTTCCGTTGGGTGTTTGGTTTGGTTTTCCACAAGTATGTGAGTGTGTGTGTGTGTGTGTGTATAGTTATATGGATGTGGAATTTACATGTACTTATGTGGACATGCATGTAAATACCAGAAGTGAAGCTCAGCTGTCACTTCTCTGGCTTGTTTTCAGACACAGGGTCTCTTGCTGACTTTGAACTGGCTTTGTAAGCTCAGCCAGCTCCCCAATAACTCCCAACTTTCTGTTTGTCTCTGCTTCCCCAGGGCTAGGATTACAGGCACCACACCTAGGTTTATTATGTGTTCTGGGGACCAAAAACAAGGCAGACATTTTACCTGAGCAATGTACCTAGCCCCAAATGCTCAATTTTCTTTTTTTTTAATTTTTATTTATTTATGTATGTGTATGAATGTACTGTCTGCATGCAAGCTTGTGCACCCATGTCATGCAATGCCCTGGAGGTAGAAGAGGGTGTCAGATTTCCCTGGAACTGGAGTTCTCCTGGAATTGGAGTTTCAGATGGTTCTTGGCCGCCATGTGGGTGCTGGGGATCGAACCCGGGTCCTCTGTAAGAGCGGTCGGCGCTCTTAACCGCTAGGCCATCTCTCCAGCCCCCAAATGCTCAGTTTTCAACTGAAGACTAGAAGACATCCAAACAAGAGCTAGGGAGACATGATCCACTCAAAGGAATGAAATGAATGCTTGAACTCTCCCCTGAAGAACTCTATCATCAGCTTCACTCTATATATTAAAACAACTGCCTAAGCCAGGTGTGGTGGCACAGACCTTTAAATGCAGCACTTAGGAGGTAGAGACAGATGAATGAATCTCTGTGAGATGGAGGCCAGCCTAGCAAATCAGGCCAGCTGAGGCTACAGGAAGAACCTGTCTTAATAAACACACAAGTAAGACAGCTTCCTAAATATTATCAAAAGATAAAGGAAAATATTAAGAACCACAAGAAGTCAGGAAAGTGCTATGTGAACCAAGTGACAAAATCAAGAGAAATTGTAAAAATAAGGGAAGAAAAAAATAAAATTAAAATAAGGGAAGATACTGGAAAGAGGAACAGCAAACACCAAAAATCCTTTCCCCACTAGAGGGCAGTTGTACGGGGACGCATTGCCTGCTGTAACTACTTTGGAACTCCAGAGTACAGTGCAGAGTTGTCATTTCTGGTGGATCATTTGGATGATAAATTTGTGGTAGTTTTATCCAGGCTTAGCTCTTAGAATGGTAGCAGCTTACTGGACCACCAGCCTCCATCGCGGCAGCAGGGAGCAGGACATATGATCTCAGGAAATCCAGCACACAGCTCCCAGGGCACCAGCACACATGATCCCAGAAATCCAGCACACATGATCCCAGAAATCCAGCACACAGCTCCCAGGGCATCCACCATACATGATCCCAGGAAATCTAGCACACAACTCCCAGGGCATCCAACACAGAGCTCCTAGGGAATCCAGCACACATGATCACAGAAATCCATAATACAACTCGCAGGAAATCCAGCACACGTGATCCCAGGAAATCCAGCACACAGCTCCCAGGGCATCCAGCACAAAACTCTCAGGAAATCCAGCTCTCATGATCCAGAAAATCCAGCACACATGATCCTAGGAAATCTAGCACACAGCTCCCAGGGCATCCCGCACACATGATCCCAGGAAATCCAGCACACATGATCCCAGGTCATCCAGCACACATGATCCCAGGGCATCCAGCACACATGATCCCAGGTCATCCAGCACACATGATCCCAGGTCATCCAGCACACATGATCCCAGGTCATCCAGCACACATGATCCCAGGTCATCCAGCACACATGATCCCAGGTCATCCAGCACACATGATCCCAGGTCATCCAGCACACATGATCCCAGGGCATCCAGCACACATGATCCCAGGTCATCCAGCACACATGATCCCAGGTCATCCAGCACACATGATCCCAGGTCATCCAGCACACATGATCCCAGGTTATCCAGCACACAGCTCCAAGGGACCAAGACAAGAAGAGTGAACTCTATCCTTCAATTACTGGGGATCTGTGCTAGGATGGCTGATTTGCTTCTGACCTTAGATATGAGACCTCAAGTTTATGCCTCAGGTTGGTTGTCCAGCACAGAAACAGCTTACACTAAACACAAAACAAGCCAAATCAGCAGCATCTGCAGCAGGAAGCTGAGGTCTCCACCTGTGACACATTAAAGTTTAAATGCCCCTTTCCCCAAAGGAAAATCACCGCCAGGCATGGTGGCACACACCTTTAATCCTAGCACTTGGGAGGCAGAGGCAGGCAGATCTCTGTGAGTTCAAGGCCCACCTGGTCTACAAAGTGAGCTCCAGGCCAGCTCTAGGGACTAAAGGGAGACCCTGTCTCAAAAAGACAAAAAAAAAAAAATCACAAAACTTACAAAGTCATGTCCCCAGCAAGGAAGGCTGGGGACATGACTTCAAGGGCACCCACATTTAAATCCGGCATGATCATGCTGAGGGAGCAGAGATGGAGACAGGAGGATTGCTGGGAGGCAAATTTTGCATTAGGCCATCAGTTTAATTAAGAAGAAAAAAAAAAAGGCAAGCTCTAGGCCTCCACACAGACACCACACACACAAAAGGAAGCTGGAAAATACAACCCATTTAAAGAAAAAGAAAAAAAACATATTGTGAACCTACTAGACACAGAGGTTAAAACAGCTGTCTTAAATGACTAAAGGAAAACACGGAGGAAATAAAGGAAAACGGGATGAATAAAAGGGAAGCAGCAACGGAGAAAAGAAAATACCTAAGCAGAGCAAAAAAGAAATGGGCTGAAAAAAGCAACGACCGAAATGAAAAATGTCTAGAAGATTCAGAAGCAGATTTAACAGCAGAAGAATAAACTTCAATAATGACCTACTGAAATCATTCATTCTGAGAAGCAGAAAATAAGAAACAGGAATGGTGAGAATTCAAGGGGTTAGTGAGAGGAAAATGGGCACTGCAGGCATCCCAGAGAGAGAGCAGGGAGATAATTACTAGGTTACAAAAAGGGCCGGGTACACCCAGCCCCAGCCCCCAGATAAAAAGGTACATGAGGCTTAAGTCACACCAGGAACATGATTTGCTTCCATGTGAGATTACCAGCAAGGGCCGCCTGCAGACACGTGGTGGAACAGAGCAGCATGGCAGGGAGAGAGAGATGGCACCTGGGGCCCACCCACTTATAGCCATGGGGCAGGGCCTCAGGTACAGAGGAAGTGGTCAGAAGATTGACAGCCTCTGGAGGAAGTGGGCATCTGTGTCCCTTGGGATTCTGGGAAGCCCAGACCTCGAATTCCAGCCTTTTGCTTATGATAAGGAAATGGGGCAATGTTCTCTCTTCTGTATCTGCTTCAGAGCTGATGGGGGCCAAAGTCTTGGGGGAACAGCTGTCAGGCTGGAGAGTTAAATCCAGTTTCCCATTTTGGTTGCTCTGGGTGCTCTGCCCAGTGGGTTTGGTCCAGATCGATAGTGGCCAGTACTTAGTGGACATTTTCTCTGCAACTGAAAAGACAAGCTGGTTGAGTCTTATATGAGGATACCAGTGTAGGGACTTCACAGTACCAACAAGGGGGAGGCCTTCTGGGTACATTAGTAATTGGAGGGTCCCCGTCTAGGGTCTTCAGAGGGAGAGAGGACCTATACCCTGGTTTGAGGAATTAGAAAAAAGTTTTAGTGCACAGAGCTCTAGAATGAGGGCCAGCTTTAGTACACAGGGCTCCAGAATGAGAGCCATAACCATGAGAATATAAAAGGTGGTATTTTCTGGCATGGGACATTAAATCTGTCACCTATCTCTGAGATATTTTCTAACTTGGCACAGTAGGTCTCTCATCTATCTCTCTGGTAATAAATTATTACATTTCTCTTCTTTAGATTACAGTTTCCTGTTGGGGTACTTAAAACCACACAGTTAGCTCAGATAAATGAAGTTAGTTTTGGTGTTAAGGTCAGTTGAAGGTCTAGTCCTTAGCGGGTCACCCAGGCCTTGCACCTGGCTCTTTTCACCAGTTCCATCTATGTGAGGACAAAGTCAGGCCTTGCTTGACCAGAGCTTCTCCTTGAAGTGTGAGGAGTTTCTCCTCTATATGGACTTCCTCCCTTGACTGGACACTGGCCGGATGAAGTCCTTTTAAGTGAATCTCCAAGACCTCCATGGCCTGGGATGACTGGTGACTCATTGCCACAAGACATATACAAAGGTGCCAATGCTGGATCCTAGGACCCAAGTTGACCTCAAAGGGTAGGGGCCAAAATATTGTCTCCCTTCAAATCCCTCTTGCCAAATCACATTGGAACTTTAAGTGTGATTGTTAAACCTCCAAGAGGATTGTGTGAATTAATTTGGTACTTTAATTACCATATAACTCCTAAGTAAAGCTTGAACATTGACTTGAGCACTGTTAATAAATTCTTAATTGCTGTGGCAAAATATTCTGACTAATAATAAAAGCTCATGGTAGGAGCCTGGTAGTAGTGGCTGCAGCACAGGCTATGAAAGGATGCTATTTACTGGCTTGTGTTGCTGGCTCATGTTCAGCCTATTGTATACAATATAGAAATATCTGGCCAAGAATGGCATTTCCCACAATGGGCACAGGCCAGTCCAATGAAGGCAATTATTGAGGTTTCTCAGCTAAGGTGTATCAGGTTGACATTAGGTCATTTAGGGACTCAAAGTCCAATGGATTTAAACCATGAAAGGCAAAAAGTTCTAACACAGCCCATGAAACAAACCCAAGAAAATAAAGAGGTTAAAACCAGTACCTTCTCAAATGAAGGCGTCACTTCTCCCCAGATTTTGAATTATAGATTTGAAAAGGAAAAGGGGGGGGGGACATTGTCACATACCAACAGCAGACAGGAAATACTTAAGGCTCACCCGAATTGGTTACATTCGTACTGTCTGTGTGGTCACCAAAAGTAAAACCTAATTTCTCTCAAAAATATTAAAAATAACGTGCAAAGTGTAACAGATATATAAAACAATTTTAGTATGTATGGGTAACTCAATATTTATATATATATATATGTCTGTTTCACTTGAGGCTGTAACAATGTAAATAGTATCAGGTAGGTGGAACACAATTTCTTGTATATGCCATAATTACATTTTAGAATTCTTAAAAGTGAACAGTACTTCATTCATACACTCACAAATAAGGTTCTAATAAATAAATTTGGTGATGACACTTTATAAAGGTTGTACTTAGTAGAGGCACATGTATTGCAATCATACACAGACAGATCTTAATATGCTGTTTAACAATATCATACATATACACACATGTATCCACACTATCTTAGTGTTTGTACTGAGCAGTCACATGCACTGGGTAAAAACATCTTTAGAAATATTATTAAAAACATGAAGGTCTAATTAGTTGCACTGCTAAGCCTGAGGTGACGTCTTCCACCTTTGGTTCTAAAACTGTGAACTTATTGAAGTACTTTTAAAAGTGATGGAAAACAGAATTACATACAATAATTAAAGAATTGATGATATCAAAGGTATTTAGGATGTTTCATTAGAGGGAAGAGACTGCAGGGGAAGCCATGTGCCACTGTCCAAGTACCAGAGTATGAATGAATCCAGGGACAAGACAAGATGGGACATGAGGAGGGAGCTCTGTGGGTTCCATTTCCTGAGCAAGGTTCTTTCATGCTTCCTCCTTGTATTAGTCACTTTTCTGTTGCTGTGATAAAACACCATGACCAAGGAACTTATAAAAGGAAGAGTTTATTTGAGCTTACAACTGACGGTTCCAGGAAATTAGAGTCCATTGTGGTGGGAGGCATGGCGGCTGGAGACTGCAGCAGCAAGCCGAGGGTCACATCTCACAAAGAGCACAGGAAGCAGAGAGAGGGTGACTGGAGACCATGAGGCTTTTTAAACTCACTAAGCCTGCCCCCAGTGACGTACTTCCTCTAGCACGGCCATACCTTCTAAGACCTCCAAAAACAGTGCCACCAACTGGAGACAAATGTCTGAACACCCAAAGCCTATGGGGGACACTCATTCAAACCACCACAGGAGGTAAAGACTTTTAGCCTCAAAGCACCCTCTGGGGGCTAGGGCTCATCCACCTTAGTGTCAGGGGTGCTGGTCAGAGTACCCAGGCCTATGCAACCAATGTGGGAGACTCTGAAATGGGGTTCACAGGCCTGTGTGGATCAGGCTCTCGAAATTCACAGGGGGAACCAGAAAAACAGGTCTGGATTTTGTCCACAGCATCCCAGTGGACAGCAACCTGGATGGAAAAATTGGAGGACCCCTAATACACTGGCTCTCAGGGGTCCAAGGAAAGCAGAACAGGAGGCTAAAAAATGAAGGAAGAATTGGAGGGAAGACAGATGCAGAGAAAAAAGAGAGGAGAGGAGAGAGAGAGAGAGAGAGAGAGAGAGCGGGAGCGAGGAGAGAGAGAGAGAGGACGGGAGAGGAGAATGAGCGAGATGGAGAGTGATCGAGGAGAGAGGGGGAGAGAAGAGGAGGAGGAGAGTGAGAGACAGAGAGGGACGAGGAGACGGAGGAGAGGAAGAGGAGCGAGGGAGAGAGAGAGAGAGAGGAGAGAGAGGAGAGAGAAGGAGGGAAGCAGAGAGTGTAGGAGAACAGAGAGTTGCACCGCCTGTGCACAGGAACCCAGTTTGAGCACTCTGCTAGCCTATGATCAAAATGGAGTTGGGGGGGTTCAAGCAGTGTGAGGCAGTCTGCAGCCTCAGTGGGTCCCAAAAAATGAGGCTGAGAGAAGGAGGAAGTACAAGGGGAAGAGTGGAGAGAGAAAGAGGGAGGGACGGGAAAGATAGGAGAGCAGAGTGGCCTCATCATGAATGTGGAACTGGTTGTCTGGAGAAATACACTGCAGCAAGTCTGTTCCAGGAGTTCCAAAAAAAAAAAAAAGTTAGGAGGTCCTTTTCACGGTGAGAGCTGGTGAGCTCTCCACCAGATCAAAAACACCACCCAGCACTCCGCCTGATAAAAACATCTTGAAGCCAGCCGTGATGACATGGGCCTTTAATCCCAGCACTCCAGAGGCAGAGATAGGTAGATCTCTGTGAGTTCAAGTCCAGCCTGGTCTACAGAGCAAGCTCCAGGACAGCTGGTACTAAAAGAGAGACCCTATCTCAAAAATACCAACAAAAAAAAAAAAAAAAAAAAAAAAAAGGAAAAAACTAAAATAAAAAATCTTGCTCCCCAACCGAGTCCACAGCACCATAATATTAGGTTATAAAAAGGGCTGCACAGTGTATTAGTCACTTTTCTGTTGCTGTGATAAAACACCATGACCGAAGGAACTTATAAAAGGAAGAGTATATTTGAGCTTACAATTGACAGTTCCAGGGAATCAGAGTCCATTGTGTCGGGAAGCTTGGTGGCCCGGGGCTGGAGCAGCAAGCTGAGGGTCACATCGCGCAATGAGCACAGGAATCAGAGAGATCAACTGGAGACCGCAAGGCTTGTTAAATTCACTAAGCCTGCCCCCAATAATGTACTTCCTCTAGCATGGCCACACCTTCTAAGACCTCCAAGAACAGTGCCACCGATTGGAGAAAAAATGTCTGAATACTTAAAGCCTATGGGGGACACTCATTCATACCACCTCACACAGCAATACCAGCCCCCAGATAAAAAAGGCACATAAGGCTTAAGTCATGCCAGGAACAAGATTTACTTCCATGTGGAATTACCAGCAAGGGCTGCCTGCACACATGTGGTGGAACAGAGCAGCATAGCAGGGAGATAGAGATGGCACCTGGGGCCCACCCACTTATAGCCATGGGGCGGGGCCTCAGGTACAGAGGAAGAAGTCAGAAGATTGACAGACTCTGGAAGAAGTGGGCATCTGTGTCCCTTGGGATTCTGGGAAGCCCAGACCTAACAATAATGACCAAAAACAACTCAAAGTTCATGAAAGATGAACATCCAAGCTTGGTTAACACTAAGCAGGCTGAATTCAAAGAGACATACATTGAAACATAAACTGTCAAAAAAAAAAATGGAGTGCACAAAGCTTAAAATCGGGGGATTTCACTGGACCACCTGAAGCACAGGTACAGTCCAGCGTTTCAGCCAGGCAGATTGTTGGATAACTGAATCATTGTCTTATGTCACTATGGGGGTGGAGTTGTCCAGCTAACCAGTATAAAAAGCGGGCCTCTTGGCACGGGGGACTCTAGTGCACAGAGCTTAGATCAGGGATTCCATCTGACCACCAGAAGCACAGAGTACCAAGAGTGAGCTAAGTGAGTGACCCGCCCCCCTCAACTGGAATTGCAGAGGGAGTATACAAGTGGGAGCACAATAGTGACTCTGGGGCACAAGGCAATAAATGAAACAGTGAGGCTGAGACAACACCAGTCCCACAACACCAAGCCCTACAAACAACATAGAGGAACTGGTTGGGAGGAAGCAGAGAGAGCAGTGTTCAGCAGGGTAAAACTGGGTTGTTACCGACCCAGTTTTTGGAGAACCTTCAGAACAGAAAGGGAAGAGTGAGCTAGACTTCCAATATTTAACCAAAATTGAAAGCCTGAAACCTAGACAAGTCAACATTCTATCAACAAGGAGCAAACAATGAAGGCATCTGAAGAAAGGAAGCAAAGCAAGCCTTCAACAAAGTGAAGAAACATTTGAGATTCCCATCAGAACAACAACAACAATAAAAATACCCACATACCAAAACACAATGAAAGATCAACATGGGAAAAGCACAGAATAATGCCACACCAAAGATCAGAAAAGAAACTCCCCACACTATATCATAGTTAAAACACTAGACACCCAAAGCAAAGATAAAATTCTGAAAGCCACAAGAGAAAAACAATAAGATACATATAAGGGGAAGCCCATCAGAATTACAGCTGACATTTCAGTGCAAACTATGTAAGCAAGAAGAACATGAACCAAAGTATTCCCAGTGCTAAACAACTATAGATGCCAACCCAGGTTACTATACTGAGCAGAAGTCGATTATAGTTGAAGGAAAGAGAAAAATCTTCCATGACATAAAAAAGATGATAGAATACATGTCTGGAAAACCAACCTTTTGGAGAATATTTGAAGCAATTCAAAAGACAGAGGAGAGGAGCAACTATCCCCAGGCACCTAGAAAGAGAAATTTAAAAAAAAACAAAACATAACAGCAGAAGTAGAAACCTAGACCAAAAATGCAAATGGATAATAAGGTGAAAGGAAGCAACGCACATCTTTCAATTATAACCTTAAATATTAATGGACTAAACTTCCCAATCAAAAGACATAGACTGGAAGAATGGATTAAGAAACAGAACCCATCTATATGCTGTCTACAAGAAACCCATCTCACCCTCAAGGATAGGCACCAACTTAAGGTGAAAGGATGGTAAAAATATTCCAAACAAATGGTACCAAAAAGCAAGCAGGAGTTGATATTCTAATATCAGACAAAATAGACTTCAAAGTAAAAGTAATCAGAAGTGACAAATAAGGCCATTACATCTTTATCAAAGGAACAATTAATGATGAAGATTTCACAATCATTAATATATATGCACCAAACTCTGGTGCACCAAAGTTTATAAAGACAGTTCTCCAGGACCTTAAGGCACAGATTAACCTCAGCACACTCATAGTTGGGACTTCAATAATTAAGGAAATGCAAATTAAAACCACTTTAAGATATCATCTCACTCCAATAAGACTGGCCAGGATCAAACAAACAAATGATACCAAATGCTAGAGAAGTTTTGGGGAAAGGGGAACACTCATCCACTGCTGATGGGAATGTAAACTCGTACAGCCACTATGGAAAGCAATGTGGAGAAACCTTGGAAGACTCAAAATGAGGTGTCACCTGACCCAGTCATACGACTCCTGGGTATATACCCACAAGACTCATCTTACCACAGAGTTACATGCACAGTCATGTTTATTGCAACTCTCTTCACAATAGCAAAGAGCTGGAACCAACCCAAGTGCCCCTCAACTGACAAGTGGATAGAGAAAATGTGGTACATCTACACAAGGGAGTTCCATGCAGCAGTAAAGAAAGATGACAACATGGACATTGCAGGTAAATGGATGGAACTAGAAGATAACATAAGTGAAGTAACACAGACCCAGAAAAACGACAAATGGTATCCCTTATCAGCAGATGCTAGTGCCAATTACCTAGTTGTGAGGCAAACTGAGCAACGTTAATGTTATATTCCTCCTGATCTGAAAACAACTATGCTCTTATATTGTGAATCCCTTAACAGGTTGTAGAACTAAGCTATGATTTATTTTCAAAGTTAGGAATTTTTGGAATATGGATGGAGGGTATGTATGCATATTTTAGAGTAATATAAGATCAAAGGAATGTGGAAAAACTAGTTTGTCATGACATTATATCTAACCACAGTGCTTATTTTATAGTAGTGCTTCTTAGTATTTCTTATACAAGGCTGCTTGAGCTTTTGTCCAAGCATTTTCTTTTTTTTTTGGTCTTTTCGAGACAGGGTCTCCCTGTAGTCCCAGCTATCCTGGAACTCGATCTGTAGACCAGGCTGGCCTTGAACTCACAAAGATCTGCCTGCCTCTGCCTCCTGAGTGCTAGGATTGAAGGCGTGCGCCACCATGCTCGGCTTTTTTTTTTTTTTTGTCCAAGCATTTTCTAACATATTATACAGTAGTTAAAATTATCAGGATGGTGTAACTTAGCCTTTCTGCATGCTTAATGACCATACTTAATGCTCATTCCAATTTGGCCAAGGGTCTTAAGGGATAACTTTGTTCCTTGCCCTCGGAGGTCAACGAAGTTCCAGGGGACTATGCATGGGGACATCTCTTGAAATGTCCTGCAAATGTGAGTCACCAGTCTTCCTGTGCAGGGAGATCTTGGAGATCCACTAATGGGACTTCATCCAGTGTCCAATCTATAAAGAGGAAAGTCTGCTCATGCTTCAAAAAGGGAAGCAGGTCTAAAAAGACCTGACTTTGTCTTCCAGTGGATGGAACTGGTAAATGAAAAGCCAAAAGGAGCAGGGGCTCCCTCCCACTCCAAAACCTGAGTGACCCCTGAGCACCAGATCCTCAACTGACCTAGAGAAAACAAAAACCTTGGTTAATCTGGGCTGTGTAGCCTTAAACATCCATAAGGAAAGTATAACAAGAAATAAATAATTAGTAAGGCCTGAAAAATTCTACTTCAGGTATAAAACTTGCCAGGAGTGGTGGTGCATGCTTTTTTTTTAATTTTTATTTTATTTTATTTATTTATTTATGTGTATGAATGTATTGTCTGCATGTAGGTCCATGCACCCGTGTCGTGCAATGCCGTGGAGGTCAGAAGAGGGTGTCGGATTCCTCTGGAACTGGAGTTCTCCTGGAATTGGAGTTACAGATGGTTCTCAGCCGCCATGTGGGCGCTGGGGATTGAACCTGGGTCCTCTGCAAGAGCAGTCGGGCTGGAGAGATGGCCTAGCATTTGAGAGCACCGACTGCTCTTACATACTTTTAATCCTAGCACTTGGGAAGCAGAGGCAGGTGGATCTCTGTGAGTTCAAGGCCAGCCTGTTCTACATAGTTTGTTCCAGGACAGCTGGAGCTACAAGGAGAACCTGTCTCAAAAAGACAAAACAAAACAAAACAAAACTTGAGATCTTAGTAAAAAGACAAAAAGAAAGAAAAAAGTTTTTTAAGCACTGTTGTTTTGCCTGTCTTCAATTCTTACTGGCAAGTGCAGCTACCCTGTGGCTGCCACTGCTTTTGCCATCCTTCAAAGACGTGAGACACAGCTTTTCAACCTTCCAATATGGACAGAGACTCATGTCCTTCCAAGAATCCTCCAAACCTTCAGTGCCAGATGGGGACTGCTGAGACATCCAACTTGTGGTCTGAGCTACTACTGGGGTTTCAGCCTCTTCAGAGTATAGACTGCCATTGTTATACTACCCAGGCTGTATCACAGAGACCAGTACAGGAAGATCAAGACAAGACGCAGTGCTTACGGGACCTCATTTGGTAACCATGGGAAGGGAAAACCCCAGTGTGGAGCACAAGGGCAGAACTGATGGTGGTTTGGGCTTGCCAAGGAGGAGCCTTCAAACAATTCCCTAAGGAAAACATGACATTTTTCAGCCTAATAAAGAAAAAAAAAAAAAACAGCCTGAAACAGCAAATTTCTGCATTGAAAATTTTAAGACACTGAGAAAAAGATGAAAAATATGTTTTGCAGAATGTATGAGCTCTGGGGGTGGGGGCGGGGAGAAAGGAAGGGGGAATGATTTTATATTAGATTGGGAAATTTTGTATGAAATGCACAAAGCTTCAATAAAAATTGGCTTTGAAAAAAAATCAGGAGAGAACTAAAGTATTCCAAGTTATGAAAGTCCACACAGCAGTAGGCTCATGCTTTCAATGGGCTGGTAGATAGGGACTGCCTGGCCCAGTAGGTCAGTGGTGAAAAGTGCTTGCTGTGCAAGCATGACTACCTGAGTTCTGCCATCGTAGAAGAGAATGGACTTCCAAAAGTTGTCCAAAACTTATCCTCTGAGCTCCATATGTACACATGGCACATATACTTACACACACACACACACACACACACACACACACAAATGAAAATAAAATAAAATGAATCTTTAAAAAAATATATCTGACTAAATCTGATGAATTATTTTTCAAAAACTAGAGAGAAATTGAGGTACTGCCATATAAAAGATGAGAGGATTTTTCCCTTTAATCTGCAAGAAATGTTATGTAACTCCTTCAAATTGATAATGGGGACTAGACTGCAACTCAGCTGTACAGAGAAATGAAGATATCGATAAAGGTAAAACATTTAAGAAATTACCCAAGTGGTCATTATTGAAACCTTAAGTTTTAGTTCTCTTTTTCTATATGACATAAGAAAATTGCTTTTATATATTTTGGACATATAACATAAAGTTGTCATTTCCAATATCAGTAATGAAAAAAGGTAGGGACAAACTATATAGGATCCAATTTTTAGTGACTGCTGTAAATTCAACTCAGGGGGAAAAAAACATTAGGATGTTAAAAGAAACACCTTTGGTAGTCACAAAGAAATTAGCTATCAAGTACAACCAAAAGAAATTGAGGGGGCTGAAAAGATGGCTGTGCAGTTAAGAGTACTGGCTGCTCTTGCAGACCTGGGTTTGAATCCCAACACCCACATGGCAACTAACAACCATCTGTAACTCCAGTTCCAGATGCTCCAACACCCTCTTCTGACCTCCATGGGCACTGCACAACACAGGTGCACTTACATACATGTGGGCATAACATTCATTCACATTAGATAGATGATGATGATAGATAGATAGAAAGACAGATAGATGATAGATAGATAGATAGATAGATAGATAGATAGATGATACATACATACATACATACACACATGCATGCACACATACATAGATGAGAAGGAAACTGAAATGTCTCGCTGTGCTAAAAGTCAAATAAATATAAAATAAAACATTAAGTCAAAATAAAAAAGGGACCAAAAGCTACGAGGCATGTAGACAACAGAGAGCAAAAGCAGAATCAGTCAGCCTAGTAGTTCCTTTAAATGCAAATAGATTAAATTCTCCAAACAAAAAACAAAAATTGTCAGAATAGATGAAAACTTTATAAAATTGAATTCTGTTCATAAGAAATACACTTTAAATTCTAAGACAAATAGGTTGAAAATGCAAATGTGAGCCAAAGGAAAGTCATGGTGACCACACCAGTATTAAATAAAGTATACTTTAAATCAAGTAGTTTCCAAGCAGAAGATTATATTAATCAAATATCAATAAAGCAAGATTATATAACAGTTTGGGGGTTGTGATGGCTCAGTGCCTAAGACCACTGGCTGCTCTTGCAGAGGACCTGAGTTCCATTCCCAGCATCCACATGGCTGTGGATAAATCCAACTCATAAAAGCTATTTGCTTCGGGCTGGAGAGATGGCCTAGCGGTTAAGAGCGCCTACCGCTCTTACAGAGGACCCGGGTTCGATCCCCAGCACCCACATGGCGGCCGAGAACCGTCTGAAACTCCAATTCCAGGAGAACTCCAGTTCCAGGGGAATCCGAGACCGTCTTCTGATCTCCGCGGCATTGCATGACACGGGTGCACAAACCTGCATGCAGACAGTACATTCATACACATACCGAAATAAATAAAAAAAATAAATAAATAAAAATTTAAAAAAAAAGCTATTTGCTTCATACTTTTGGTATTATCGATTTTAATTTGTCTTATATAAAGTATTAGTGTATGATCACATACTGTTTGGAGTTGTTAAAAGGCTGACTCTGGCATGGAACTTGGCCCTTCAGCTCCAGACTCAGGCCTGTTAATATAATCAAACAGGTAAAGAACGAATTAATTTATTAAAGGTAACTAATGGTGTTACAAATGTATGATACCGAGGTACTTTTGGGGGTGGACACTTTCCGGGGCTGCAGCTAGAGGGTCCCATCTCTGAGGACTTCTGGGTGGGACCACCCTTTGCCTTTGGAGCCAGGGCCAGAGGGTCAGCGGGTTTGAGTAGGTGGCTCTGCACCTTTGTGCAGGCTGGCCGGAAGTTACTTGGGCAGGTACTTTTGGAGGTGGACTCTCTCCAGGGCTGCAGCTAGGGGGTCACGTCTCTGAGGACTTCTGGGCAGGACCGCCCTTCACCTTTGGAGCTGGGGCCAGAGGGTCGGTGGGTTTGGGTCGGTGGCTCTGCACCTTTGTGCGGACTGGCCGGAAGTCATTCAGGCAGGTGCTGGGGCACGGGCTAGGTCAGGCATATACCACCACCACCACCACCACCCCCCCCCGCCACTGCCGGAGATCAGTGAGAATCCAAGTGGACTCGTTTTTGGAGAACCTTAAGAACAAAAAGAGAAGAGTGCTTTGGCTTCCAATATCCAATATATAAACAAAATGGAAAACTAGACAAGTCAATACTCCACAAACAAGGAGGAGGAAAGGGGAAAAAAAGCATCTGAAGGAGGAAAGCAAAACCGTCCACTAACATAGTGAAAAGGTATTTGTGATCTGAACCACAAAAGGGAAGCCCACATGCCAGGGAAACAATGAAGGGACAACATAGGAAGGGCAAAGGATAATACTGTACCAGGCTCTACCAAACCTGTAGTAGATAGCTACAATGGGAAACACTTGGAGGAGACCCAAGGAACAGATCTTAGAGGAATAATTGCAAACCTATGCAGAGAAATTAAAGAACATAAAGAAGAATTCAGAGAACTAAAGAGAGAGAGTGAAAAACTCAAAAAGGACCTAGAGGGATACAATGACAAACATCAGAAAGAACTAAAGGAACAGATTGACAAACTCCAGAAAGAACTAGAGGGAGAAAAAAATAAAGAATACAGAGAACTAAAGAGAGAGAATGAAAAACTCAAAAAGGACCTAGAGGGATACAATGACAAACTTCAGAAAGAACTAAAGGAACAGACCAACAAACTCCAGAAAGAACTAGAGGGAGAAAAAAACAAACTCCGAAAGGAAGTAGAAACACTGAAAAAGGAAGCCAACCAACGAAGTAAGGAGCACCAAGAAGAGATTGAGAAGCACCAAGAAGAGATTGAGGAGCTCAAAAAGGAAATGGAAGTACTAAAAAAAACACAGGATGAAATGAAAAAGGAATTAGAACACACATTCAATCAAGAAGAAAGGAAAGGAAAAAGCCTCAGAAGTAGAATGGAGGAAGCAGAACAAAGAATATCAGATCTGGAAGATAACACAGAGCAATTAAAAAGCTCAAATAAAGACTATGAAAAATTTAAAAATACACAAAAGTGGAACAACCAGGAAATATGGGACACTATGAAAAGATCAAACCTCCGCATCATAGGAATAGAGGAAGGAGAAGAATCTCAAGAGAATAGTATTGATCAGATCTTCAACAGAATAATAGATGAAAATTTCCCCAAACTAAAAATAGACAAACCCATACAAATACAAGAAGCACATAGGACCCCAAATAGACAAGATCAGAAAAGAAACACCCCACGCCATATCATAGTTAAAATGCTAGATGCCCAAAACAAAGACAAAATTCTGAGGGCCACAAAAGAAAAACAAGTCACATACAAAGGGAAACCCATCAGAATTACAACTGACTTCTCGCCTCAAACCATGAAAGCAAGAAGAACATGGAGCAAAGCATTCCCAGTGTTAAGGGACTACGGATGCCAACCCAGAATACTTTACCCAGCAAAAATGTCGACTATACTTGAAGGAGAGAGAAAAATCTTCCATGACATAAACAAGATGATGGAATACATGTCTGGAAAACCAACTCTTCATAAAATACTTGAAGCAATTCAAAGGGCAGAAGAGAGGAGCAACAATCCTCAAACACCTAGGAAAAGAAACTAACAAAAACATAACCATAGGAGCAAAATCAAAGGCTAGAAGTCCAAATGGATAATAAAGTGAAAGGAAGCAACATCCATCTTTCAATTGTAACCTTAAATATTAATGGGCTAAACTCCCCAATCAAA
The DNA here is from genome assembly GCA_009823505.1 of Rhizomys pruinosus. NCBI lineage: Eukaryota > Metazoa > Chordata > Mammalia > Rodentia > Spalacidae > Rhizomys > Rhizomys pruinosus. Next base: position 5,455,008 of record VZQC01011742.1, on the reverse strand, counting down.
AGGCATAGACTGGGAGAATGGATTAGGAAACAAAACCCATCTATATGCTGTCTACAAGAAACCCATCTCAATTTCAAGGATAGGCACCAACTTAAGGTGAAGGGATGGAAGAAAGTATTCCAAGCAAATGGTACCAAAAAGAAAGCGGGTGTGGCTATTCTAATATCAGACAAAATAGACTTCAAAGCAAAAGAAATCAAAAGAGACAAAGAGGGCCATTACATCCTTATTAAAGGAACAATTGACGATGAAGATTTCACAATCATAAATATATATGCACCAAACATCAGTGCACCAAACTTTATAAAGACAATTCTTCAGGATCTCAAGGCACAGATTAACCCCAGCACACTAATACTAGGGGACTTCAATACCCCATTAAGTCCTCTAGACAGATCAACAGGACAAAGGATAAACAGAGAGACATCTGAACTAAATGACACAATACACCAAATGGACCTCACAGACATCTACCGAATATTTCACCCAAACACCAGAGAATACACTTTCTACTCAGCACCTCATGGAACATTCTCCAAAATAGACCATATACTGGGACACAGGGAAAAACTCAACAAATATAAAAAGGTTGAAATAATCTCATGCATTCTATCAGACCACAGTGCAATAAAACTCAATATCAACACCAGAATAAACCCTACAACCTACAGGAACACATGGAGACTAAACAACACTCTCCTGAATAATGAGTGGGTCAAGGAAGAAATAAAAAAAGAAATAAAAACATTCCTGGAACTGAATGACAATGATAAAACAACACAGCAAAATCTATGGGACACTCTTAAAGCAATCCTAAGAGGGAAGTTTATAGCTCTAAGTGCCCACATTAAAAAAACAGAAAGAGCACAAGTGAACGATCTAACACTGCAGCTAAAAATACTTGAGAGACAACAACAAATGAACCCTAAACGGAGCAGACAAGAAGAAATAACAAAAATCAGAGCAGAGATCAATGAAATAGAAACAAAGAAAACCATACAAAAAATCAATGAATCCAAAAGTTGGTTCTTTGAGAGAATAAACAAGATAGACAGACCTCTAGCCCAGTTAACCAAAAGAAAGAGGGAACAACTCCAAATCAATAGAATCTGTGATGAAAGGGGAAATATCACAACAGACAATGAAAAGATCCAGACAATCATACGGGACTACTTCAAAAACTTATATTCTACTAAGTTTGAAAACCTAGAAGAAATGGATGAATATCTGAAATCCTGGGAATCACCAAAGCTCAACCAAGAAGAGATCGACAGCCTAAACAGACCAATAGTACAGGAAGAAATCGAAGATGTAATAAGTAGCCTCCCAACCAAAAAATGCCCAGGCCCGGATGGATTCACGGCAGAATTCTATAAAATATTTCGTAAAGACTTACAACCATTACTACTTAAATTGTTTAGAAGGATACAAATGGAGGGACTTCTCCCAAATTCCTTCTATGAAGCCAGCATTACGCTACTACCAAAACCAGGGAAAGATACAACCAAAAAGGAGAACTATAGACCCATCTCCCTAATGAACACAGATGCCAAAATTCTAAACAGGATTCTGGCAAATCGCATACAGACTCACATCAAGAAAATCATCCACCATGACCAAGTTGGATTCATACCAGACATGCAGGGATGGTTCAACATACGAAAATCAATAAACATCATCAAACATATCAATGGACTGAAGGACAAAAACCACACCATCATCTCAATTGATGCGGAGAAAGCCTTTGACAAAATCCAGCACCCTTTCATGTTTAAAGTCCTGGAGGGAATTGGTCTGGAGGGATCATTCCTCAATGTAATCAAAGCCATATACAGAAAACCCACAGCCAATATCATCCTAAATGGGGAAATGACAGAAGCATTCCCCTTAAAGGTAGGAACTCGGCAAGGCTGCCCCCTGTCACCACTCCTCTTCAATATAGTGCTAGAAACCCTAGCTAGGGCAATAAGGCAAGAAAAGGAAATTAAAGGAGTTCTAATTGGAAAAGAGGAAGTCAAGCTATCCCTTTTTGCTGATGATATGATTGTCTACCTAAGGGATGCTAAGAACTCCACCAGAAAACTCCTAGAAACGATTAAGAGCTTTGGTAAAGTGGCAGGATACAAAATAAACCTAGAAAAATCAGTAGCCTTTCTGTACACCAACAACAAGCAATTGAAGAAGGACTACAAGGAGACCTTCCCACTCACAATAGCCTCAAAAACAATAAAATACCTAGGAACAAACCTAACCAAAGACACCAAGGATCTCTACAACAAAAATTTTAAACCCCTGAAAAAGGAAATTGAGGAAGACATCAGAAGATGGACAAACCTCCCATGCTCATGGATTGGGAAAATAAATATAGTAAAAATGTCCATCCTACCCAAACTAGTGTACAGATTTAATGCGATCCCAATCAGAATCCCCAAGAGTTTCTTCACAGGCCTGGAAAAAAAAATCCTCAATTTCATTTGGAAAAACAAAAGACCCCGAATAGCCAAAGCAACCCTGAGTGAAAAGAGCAATACAGGGGGGATCGCTATACCAGACATCAAACTATACTATAGGGCTATAGTCATAAAGACAGCCTGGTACTGGCACAAAAACAGACCAGTTGACCAATGGAATAAAACTGAAGATCCAAACCTGAGCTCATACAATTTCAGCCACCTCATATTTGACAAGGGGGCCAAGAAGACACAATGGAAGAAAGACAGCATCTTCAGCAAGTGGTGCTGGCAAAACTGGATCACCACTTGTAGAAGAATGAAATTAAACCCCTACCTCTCACCTTGTACAAAGGTCAACTCCAGATGGACCAAAGACCTCAACGTGAAACCCCAAACTCTGGAGGTGATAGAAGAGAAGCTTGGCAGCAGACTACAAGACATAGGTGTAGGAAAAGACTTCCTAAATCAGACAGCAGCTGCACAAGAAATAAGATCGACAATTGACAAATGGGACCTCATTAAACTCAAAAGCTTCTGTACATCAAAGGAAGCAATAAAGGAAGTGAGGAGAAGACCCACAGAGTGGGAGGAAACCTTCACTGCAGATACATCTGACAAAGCATTAATTTCCAGAGTATACAAGCTACTCAAAAAACAAAGAAGAAAGAAAACAAATGAATCACTCAAAAGATGGAGCAAAGATCTGAATAGAGACTTCACAGAGGAGGAATTAGAGATGGCTGAGAAACATCTTAAGAAGTGTTCAACATCGCTAATAATTAAGGAAATGCAAATTAAAACTACTTTGAGATATCATCTTACTCCAATAATACTGGCTAGGATCAGGAATATGAATGATACCAAGTGCTGGAGAGGTTGTGGGGAAAAGGGAACACTCATCCATTGCTGGTGAGAATGTAAGCTTGTACAGCCACTATGGAAAGCAGTGTGGAGAACCCTTAGAAGACTCAAAATGAGCCTGCCATTTGACCCAGTCATATCACTCCTGGGTATATACCCACAAGACACATCTTACTGCAGAGATACATGCACAGCTATGTTTATTGCAGCTCTGTTCACAATAGCAAAAACCTGGAACCAGCCCAGGTGCCCTCCAACTGGTGAGTGGATAGAGAAAATGGGGTACATGTATACAATGGAGTTCTAGGCAGTGGTAAAGAGGGACAGCATCATGAACTTTGCAGGTAAGTGGATGGAGCTAGAAGACATTATGTTAAGTGAAGTAACACTGCCACAACAACTCCAGTGTCGTCTGTGTGAGCAATGACAAAAGTCATAATAGCAGATGGGAGATAAGTGCCCTCCGAGGCTAAGCTCCCTGGAGGTCCCTGGCAGAATGCTCAGCTTTAGCTTCCAAGATCACGACGCGCTACAAAGATGTTACACTTCCTGGGTATTGGGCTTTGCATATTGTCTTTTGATTCTTTTCCTGAGTACAGCACGACCTCAGTCTCAGAGAAAGGGACAGTTAAGTGTGTCTGGAGGCGAATCAGGTGAACAGAAGCTTCCACCCACTAACATCTGACTTACACAACGTGCATGGATATCTGTGAACCTAAGCAAAATCATACAGAGAAACATTATCTAAAGACCCCTTTGTCCTAAAAGTCCCCACAAAGATATTATGAATGAAAAACATTACACTGAGTGATATCATAGGTCAGTTACAAATAATAAAAGTGTTTTTCCAGATTTAATAAAAATAAAAGCTCAGTCCCTTAATCAAGGAGCTACACCTGATAGAATTAGTAAAATAGAAGTCTTAGTTACAGTTATGCATGTTAAAATGCAATACTTGGTCAGAGGCACGTGGCGGGCTTCTCCTTTAAGGAAAATAATGTACAAAAACAGAACTAATTAAGAGGCTCTCTGAGGACATGGCTTGAATTACAGCCTAAAGATAACAAGTGGCCTTGGGAGGACGGAAGATCGGACGCCAGGGAGGATGGGAAGAAACCTAATTGAAACTTCAAAGAAAAACAAAGTCTCACATCTCATAAATGGCTTGTGGTTTTATGACTGCTGTTTGTTGCTTATCTTCCCTGCCAAGACGGCGTGAGCAATATACCCTGTGTAAGTGCTTCTGATTGATGTGTAAATTTAATTGGCTTGCTGTCCTTGGAAGCCCAGGTGTGAATTCCTTTAGTAATACATCTATTGTTCCTGGAAGACGTGCTAATCCTTATCCGCTTTCCCTGCTCTGTGGTATAAAAACTTTGAATTGCTCTTAGTAAAGTGCACCAGATTCAAGACCACTCTGGTGTCATGTCTGTCTATATTTTGCCAAACCCTATGCCCTCCTTCCAAGACCCTGATTCCCGCAGTCTGAGGGACGCCCAGCTGGGTCGGTCTGTGGCAGGTGGTGCTCCAAACGGGGACCCTTGGATAGTTAATCTTTTTTTCTTTCTCTCTCTTTTTCCCAGGTAAAGGGTAGGCTCTCGCCAGGGTGCTGCAGTCCCGCTGGTAAAGGCTGACTGGTTAAGTGTGAGTAAGTACAGAAGTATGGGGCATAATGAATCAAAACAAGAGCGAATGTTTCTTTCCATATTTAACCATATGATGGCAGGTAGGGGATTGCAAGTTTCAGAGAAGGCATTGAAAGATTTTCTTGATTTTGTTAAGAAAGTCAGCCCTTGGTTCCCAGAGGAAGGCATGCTTACTTTATCTGATTGGAAACAAGTTGGTGAAGAAATGAGAAAACATGTACAGGAACATGGTGAAGGGGAACTCCCTAAACATGCCTATCCCTTGTGGCTACAAATGAGAGAGTTACTACCAAATGAGTCAGATTTTGAAGGCCTTGTACATGAAACTTTGTCAGTAGAAAATGATCAGGAAGCCAGTCCTTTAAACAACCCACTTCGGTCATATGGGACCAATGACAAGGAGCCTTCGTTTGAGACTTTAGAAAGAGATTTTAAACCGGATGATGATGAGGATTTTAACAATTTTGATTTTGAAGAGGCCTCTAAATGTGGCCTCCTAGGAGATCAAGATCATTATTATGCTGGGGGTCCTCCTTTCGCAACATTCCCCGCTAAAAGGACAGAAAAAAATAGGAGAAGGAGGCCTTTAGTTCCAGCAGGTTTTCAAGGAGCTATGGATGAGGCAAGGAGGACTGGAGATGTCACTTTCTCCTTTCCTGTGGTAGAAGGAATGCCTGGTGAAAGACCTGTATAGGAGCCTCTGCCTTTAAAAACTCTTAAAGAATTACAATTGGCTCTTAAAACTTCAGGACCCTCAGCTCCTTATACTATACAAGTATTGGACGTGGTTGCAAGTCATTGGCTCACCCCTTACAATTGGCATCAAACAGCAAAAGTGACTTGGAGCCCAGGGGATTATATCCTCTGGAGAACGGAGTATGAGGATAAGGCAAAACAAACAGTGACACAATTTCTTAAACGTAAAGGACCAAAACCAGACATGGATATGCTCCTTGGGACTGGGAAGTATACTACTCCCCAGTCACAGGTTACCATCCCTAGGGATATATTGGAAGCAATAACACACAATGCTGTACAGGCTTGGAAGAGGCTGCCACCTCCTGGCACCAAGGGAACTACTCTGTCAGGAATTAAACAAGGCAATGAGGAAGCTTATCAGGACGTTGTTTCAAGGCTAGAGGAGGCTATTCATAGAATGTTACCACCTTCGGAAGGAACAGAGATATTATTAAAGCAACTGGCATGGGAAAATGCCAATACACTCTGTCAGGATCTCATAAGACCTATTAAGAAAATAGGGACAATACAGGACTTTGTAAAAGCCTGTGTAGATGCCTCACCAGCAATAGTGCAGGGGATGGCATATGCTGCAGCTATGAAGGGACAGACGTACAGCACCTATGTAAAACAGACGTATGGAGGAAGAGGACCCTCCGATCCCAAGTGCTTTAAATGTGGGGAAACAGGACATATGCAGAGAGCTTGTCCTAATGTAGAGAAAAAGGACACTCCCAAAAGCGGACCACCCCCGGGACTGTGTCCTAGATGCCAGAAAGGCAAACATTGGAGAAATGACTGTAGGTCAAAGTTCCATAAAAATGGAACTCCCTTGATTGAGGGAAAGGCTAAAGAGGAAAAAGGGAAAAAGACAAAAACCTAGATTTGAGGCAACCTCTCAGCCCCCATAAGGAAAGAGAGGATGCTAAGAAATCCACATCAAGGGGCATGCTCAATCGAGAAGCCCCTGAATTTACCATACATGAATTACCTAGGGCCACTCCCGGTAGTGCAGGTTTGGATTTCTCAGTATTTAAGGATGTGATCTTGTCCTCAGAAGATGGGGTATCATTGGTACCCACTTCAATTCTGGGGACTTTGCCCCCAAGGAACTGTAGGCTTAATAATTGGATGTAGTTCAAATTATAAAAATAATTTTGAAGTCCTGCCAGGTGTAGTTGATTCAGATTCCATGGTAGAAATAAAAATAATGGTTAGACCTCTAAAAGATACTATTCAATTACATAAAGGACAAAGAATAGCTCAATTATTATTATTGCTATATATTAATTTACCAAATCCAATTTTAAAGAAGGAAAGAGGGCAGGACCAATTTGGCTCATCGGATGTTGTAGCCTGGATTCAAGATCTGGGAATGGATAGATCTTTTAAAACAATAAAAATTAATGGAAAATGCCTACAGGACCTTTTAGATACTGGGGCTGACAAAACTTGTATAGCAGGAAAAGATTGGCCCTCATCCTGGCCATGTTAGAGGACTTCCTCATCTCTTTTGGGACTAGGAATGGCCTCAAACGTGGCACAAAGCTCTCAATTGTTAAAATGGGAATTGAATGGAAAGACAGGCTTAATACAACCTTATATAATACCTTCCCTTCTCCCTACGAGGAAGAGATATCATGAGTGAAATGGATCTTAAACTAGTCACATCAGATAATTTAAATGAACAATATTTTTCATAGGGGCCACTGTTATCTCATTACATGCAGATAAGATAGATTGGAAATCAGAAGAGCCTGTATGGCTTAATCAGTGGTCCCTTACCCAAGAAAAAATACAGGCTATAGAACAACTTGTACAGGAACAGCTACAAAAAGGACATATTGAGGAAAGTAATAGCCCTTGGAATACCCCTATTTTCATAATTAAGAAAAAATCAGGAAAATGGAGATTATTACAAGATCTTAGAGCAGTGAATGCCACTATGATAAATATGGGAGTGCTTCAACCAGGATTGCCATCACCTGTGGGTATCTCTAAAAGGTGGGATGTCACAGTAATTGATTTACAAGATTGTTTCTTTACTATTCAATTGCATCCAGAAGATTGTAAAAGATTTGCTTTTAGTGTCCCCTCTGTTAATTTTAAAAGACCTTATAGAAGATATCAATGGAAATTATTATGTCAAGGTATGAAAAACAGCCCAACATTATGTCAAAAGTTTGTAGATCAGGCATTACAAAATACAAGAATGCAGTACCCTGATGCATATATAATCCATTACATGGATGATATATTGCTTGCCAATCCCTCAGGATCTGTTAATCAGCAAATTATAGCCCATACTTTGCAGCAACTTACAGTATTTGGGTTAGTTGTGGCTCCAGATAAAGTTCAAAGAAATAAGCCTCTTAGCTATTTGGGACAATTTATACATAATGATTATATTTGTACACAAAAAATGTCTATTTGTTTAGATAAGTTATGCACCTTAAATGATTTTCAAAAATTATTGGGAAATATTAATTGGATTAGATCTTATTTAAAAATTACAACAGGGGAATTAAGTCCTCTGTTCCAAATATTACATGGGGACACAAACCCTAGATCAAAAAGAAACATGACTCCAGAGGCAATAAAAGCTTTAGCTCTGATAGAAACTCAATTGAATATGGCAAAAGTAAAACAAATATCATATAACAATGAATGGGATTTGATTATCTTTAAAACATCATATACTCCTACAGGGTGTTTGTGGCAATCAGGAATTTTGGAGTGGATTCATTTACCTCATGTGCAATCGAAAATATTGGCATCTTATCCATATATGTGTTCATTGCTCATTATTAAGGGAAGAACAAGGTCTAAAGAGCTATTTGGAAAATAAATGCATAATGTAATTATACCTTATAACAAAAAACAATTTGAGACTTTCCTAATAGAAAATGAGGATTGGGGTATAGCTTTACAGTACTTAACAGGACAAATTAAATATCATTATCCAAAACATCCCCTTACTGAATTTTATAAAGAAACAGAAATAATTTTTCCCTCCAAATGTTCTCAAAAACCTTTAGACGCTGCCCTCTGTATATTCACAGATGGGTCATCTAATGGAAAATTTGCAGTTTACACCCCCCAGTAAAGAACCTTTAGTAAAGCAAGAGGAAAAAAACCTCTGCGCAGCAAGCAGAGATAAAGGCTGTCATTTTGGCCTTTCAAACCTACAATGAAAAATTTAATCTTTATACAGATTCTAAATATGTAGTTAATTTGTTTCCTGCAATAGAACCTGCTTTGCTTTCAGGACATTCAATAATATTAAGTTTGTTACAACAATTGTAACAACTGATTAGGGAAAGGACAGAAAAATTTTATATTGGACATATATGGGGCCATTCTAACTTACCTGGTCCCCTAAGCAAAGGAAACTATATGGCTGATGCTTTAACAAGAGGGGTGGTCATGAATGTAGTGGAAGCACAAGAGAGTCATTATTTACATCATCAAAATGCATTAGCCCTAAAAAGAATGTTTAATATAACCAGAGAACAAGTAAGACAAATTGTAAAAGATTGTGGTAATTGTCCTCCAGTTTGTCACCCACCAAAAATGGGTGTAAATCCTCGAGGACTCAAGGCTCTAGCCTTGTGGCAAATGGATGTGACACATATCCCAGAATTTGGAAAATTGGCTTTTGTTCATGTAACAGTAGATACTTATTCACATATGATTTATGCCTCAGCTAGTATTAAAACAAGGATGGAGACCCGATGCCATGCTGCCTTTCAGTATATCTGTGTTACACCGCTTCCTTATAATGCTTCAGAACAATGGAATAAGGTAAAAAATCATCTACGAGGGGTCTGGAAAGACACTGATATCACTCATAATTTGGACGATCTTCAAAAAGATATTGATGCCTTAAGCAAGGCCCATATGGATGACGATAAATTAGAATCTCTAGCCAGAGGGCTAGAATTAGACATTAAAGCCTTAAATCCTTTAGACTGGACCCAATATTTCATTTTTATAGGAATTTTTCTTTTCCTTTTTCTTATGGTTGTGCTTCTCTTTCCTTGTCTCTTCAGACTTGTGCTTCATTCCATTCACTCAGTACAGCATGACCTTGCTGAAATGTGTCTTAAAAACAAAAAACCGGGAACTGCCACACCAACTCCAGTGTCGTCTGTGTGAGCAATGACGAAAGTCATAATAGCAGACGGGAGATACGTGCCCTCCAAGGCTAAGCTCCCTGGAGGTCCCTGGCAGAATGCTCAGCTTTAGCTTCCAAGATCACGACGCGCTACAAAGATGTTACACTTCCTGGGTATTGGGCTTTGCATATTGTCTTTTGATTCTTTTCCTGAGTACAGCACGACCTCAGTCTCAGAGAAAGGGACAGTTAAGTGTGTCTGGAGGCGAATCAGGTGAACAGAAGCTTCCACCCACTAACATCTGACTTATACAAAGTGCATGGATATCTGTGAACCTAAGCAAAATCATGCAGAGGAACATTATCTAAAGACACCTTTGTCCTAAAAGTCCCCACAAAGATATTATGAATGAAAAACATTACACTGAGTGATATCATAGGTCAGTTACAAATAATAAAAGTGTTTTTCCAGACTTAATAAAAATAAAAGCTCAGTCCCTTAATGAAGGAGCTACACCTGATAGAATTAGTAAAATAGAAGTCTTAGTTACAGTTATGCATGTTAAAATGCAATACTTGGTCAGAGGCACATGGCGGGCTTCTCCTTTAAGGAAAATAATGTACAAAAACAGAACTAATTAAGAGGCTCTCTGAGGACATGGCTTGAATTACAGCCTAAAGATAACAAGCAGCCTTGGGAGGACGGAAGATTGGACGCCAGGGAGGATGGGAAGAAACCAAATTGAAACTTCAAAGAAAAATGAAGTCTCACATCTCATAAATGGTTTGTGGTTTTATGACTGCTGTTTGTTGCTTATCTTCCCTGCCAAGACGGCGTGAGCAATATACCCTGTGTAAGTGCTTCTGATTGACGTGTAAATTTAATTGGCTTGCTGTCCTTGGAAACCCAGGTGTGAATTCCTCTAGTAATGGGTCTATTGTTCCTGGAAGACGTGCTAATCCTTATCCGCTTTCCCTGCTCTGTGGTATAAAAACTTTGAATTGCTCTTAGTAAAGCGCAGCAGATTCAAAGCCGTCCCAGTGTTGTTTCTGTCATATCACCGAACCTGTGACCTCCTTTCCAAGACCCCGATTCCCACAGTCAGAGGGAACCCCCAGCTGGGTCGGTCTGCAGCATAACACGGTCCCAGAAAAACAAACGACAAATGGTGTCCCTCATATGTGGATGCTAGTACCAATAACCCAGATATACATATTTCTTGTGGAGAGGGATGCATAGTAAAAGAACAACAACAGAAAGACTGCATCAGAAAACGGACTGAAATGGTGAAGTGGAGGGTGGGGGAACTGATGAGGGAGGGCGGGAGGAGGAACACTGGGTATATTCGATTAAGTACATATTTAATTGATGTGAGTTGCAACAAGATCCAGTTTTGTCCAGAACTGTCTATAGGTTACATGGGTTTTAGGACTTAGTAAAAGTAAATATGTGGTTATTAAACACATTTTACAAATCAAGACCAATAGACTTTTGTTTCAACAGGCTCTGATAAAAACGGTAATATGCATCGACGTTTAAATGCGAGATATAAATAATCGCTTTGTCTCAACAGTTGTTTTACGTAAAATCTGTATAACAATAATAACTTTGGGATTGGCACATTCAAATGTTCTCTATAATTTAATTTTTGTGTTGTACAGTGTCATCTTGTAGAATTCTCTTTCACGTATAAGATATTTAACGTAAAATGAAAGTTGTGCTTCCCAAGTTAATCACATACATTCACCCAAAACAACATGTGAATATGATGAAATCTTGGCCTTGATTCCACCCTACAGGTATGTATAAATACACTGTCGTCTGGAGACTCAGGGGTTAAAAAAAAAAAAAAAAAAAAAAAAAAATGGGGGTGGGATACAGATAGAACATGAAACGTTTTCGTCAAAAACCTTGCATTCAAATCTTAAACTAACTACAGGAAAAGATTTGTGTTCCACCAGTCCAAAATGTCACCAACTTAAATGGCTGAGAAAGAAAAGAGACAGCTTTGCATCGAGAGGGAGTACCAGAAATTTCAGCAGAGAGGTTGACCCAGCTGAACATTGAAAGACGAAAAGCCTCAGATGCTACAAACGTTGAACCCCTCTGTGGATCTGACGTGATGACAAACATGGTTAATGAGTCCTAATGAACTTACCTTCTTGGTGCCACAAAGGTTTTTAATACAGAGACTTTCTTACCTCCCCCCATAGAACAAGAGAAACATGAGGATGATGAGGTCGTTCTCCCACTGTAAATTGGAGACAAACTATTGTAGAGGTAATCCCTCTTATAAAACTGGTAAACTGCCTTCTTTAACTACTAATATACATAGGAACTTTGAAAAGGATTATTCACTATACAGAACCAAATATAACACAAAAGTCTCTTTAGATGTGCACTTAAGCAAAAATATATCAATACAGGAGCGCTGACATCAAAAATGGAGGATCTAAACAAGAAGATGTGGCCAGGAATCCAATGGCCTCAATAAAAAAAAAAGCACAAAAGGTAAAGGCTCCTTGCCTCTAAACTGGATACCTGCAAGAATAGAGATGATAAGGCCATGCTGCCGAAGACCGGACATTAACAGGGGAAATGTATTGAGACCAACACATGCAAGTGTACAATGGCCTCTGGAAATACCAGACAGTGTGACCAAAGGCCACTAAGCAAATAAAGCAAATACGGTCTCCTGAGTCAACCAAGACTCCACCGTCATCACCAACTACACCTCACCTGTCCGGAAATACTGTGCAGCAGAGGCAGCCATAGCCTGCATATCCCAAATCTAATTGCTATAAGCTCTCTCCTTGGAAGAACAACCCACGACTGATGCCACAAGATACATCCTCTACAGGTTTGATGTTATAAGCCACAGTAAACCCTGTCATATTAACAGGAAAAAATGTTAATTCATGGATAACATACCATCCAAACATCTGTGGTCTATACCAAAGTAATCTACCATAACTATAGTGCTGTTTTGAAAAGACCTATATATCTAATTGTTTGTGCTTATTAGTAGGATTGAAAGGGTTATTCGCCTGGACAAACTGCCACCCATGAAAGGAAACAGCCAGACGTGACCAGAGTCCAAAGACAACGCTCCAGAGAAGTAGACTGTTTGTCTTTCTCATCCACCTGTGCCCCCTTTTCTAAGCCTATGGAACAGTCTGCAGAGAGGGGTCTGTGGTAGAATGTAGGCGTGTGATTGGGTGATGGTGAAACTCTACAGAAAAAAAAAAAAATTAAAAAAAAAAAAAAAAAAAAAAAACAATATAGTCTGGACAGCCATTTGACCAGCATGATGAACATACAGCAACTCAGCCCCCCCCCCCCCCTGGAATGGGTGGAACACATGTCTTGGGGTGGGCCAACAGCCTGCAAGTGGTTTTACATGAAGGGATGCTTACTCAGAAAATATCACTTATGGCGAAAAATGCAAAAAAAAAACAGAGAAGAGCAGGACAGTATGCAGAATTCATGATCTGGGTGGGGTGGGTGGGGTGGGGGGAAAGGAAAGGGAGATATGCCTGAACTGAATTGGAAAATGATGTATGAAATCACAAAGCATCAATAAAAAAAAAATAAAGAAAAAACAAATATATGATACCAACTGAATGATTTACTGAGTATATCCTGCCACCTACTGGTTATGCTACTTCAACACCTGAGTCAAGACTTGTTCTCTAATAAAGCTCTTATATAAACTAAAACTGTTAAATTACAATAGAGTTCTTAGTCTTTAAAAATTTAATTTAAAAACGGGCTGGAAGATATGGCTCAACAGTTTAAGAGCGTCGACTGCTCTTTCAGAAGACCCAGGTTGAATCCCAACATCCACATACAGTTAAGAACTGCCTTAAGCCAGCATGGTAGCACACACCTTTAAACTCAGAACTGAGAGCGAGGCATGCGGATCTAGTAAGTTCAAGGCCAGCTGGGGCTATAGGGGAGACCCTGACTCAAAAAAAAAAAAAAAAAGAAAATTACTACTGTTTTTAAGGAATATGTGGAAGTAAAACATTTGACCTATTTCTGCCTTAAGCCTTTTCTACCCTTTGGAAATTATTACCCATAGAAAGAGAGAGAGAGAGAGAGAGAGAGAGAGAGAAGAGAGAGAGAGAGAGAGAGACAGAGAGACAGAGAGACAGAGAGACAGAGACAGAGAGACAGAGAGATGAGTAAGGTACAAGCCAAGGACAGATGTGTTTCATCAGGGACAGCTGGTCAGAGTCAAGCAGCTAAGGAAGGGGCCTAAAGGCCAATGTTTTGGGGCAGATGGGTATTACTCATTACTCTTCTTATGGGTATCTCTGGTGTTTGAATGTTACTGAGGACACCTATTCTAATTATGTAATAACTGAGAATCTACAACAAAAATTTTCTAAGACCTGCTAAATAAAAAGACTTACTAAGACATCTTAAAGTTTGTACTTTACAATAATGTGTTTAAAATATCTGTTCCATATTCATATATGGAAATATTTAGGTAAGGAATTATATAAAGATAATGAGACAGTCTATGCAAATGATAAAGGTCTGATGGGGTTTATTATAATAAGTAAAGGATGGAGCTATATAGATAAACTTAATTTTTCTAAAGTCAAGTTTCAGTCAAATAATTTAAAAAACAAAATGTATATCTGGTCAAGGTTTATATAAAAATGTTCAGTTTTTGCCCAAGCTTTATCTACACATGACATTGTGTTTAAAAGTTTAGTAAAGGGGCTGGAGAGATGGCTCAGTGGTTAAGAGCACCAACTGCTCTTGCAGAGGACTCAGGTTCGAGTCCCAGCACCCACATGGTGGCTAAGAACCTTCTTTAACTCCAGTTCCAGGGGAATCTGATGCCCTCTTCTGATCTCCACAGCACTGCACGACACAGGTGCACCAACCTACATGCAGACAGTACACTCATACACATAAAAAAATCAGTGAATAAAAAATAAAAAATAAAAGTTTAGTAAAAAAATTAATAGTAGGGGACTGGAGAGATAGCCTAGCAGTTAAGAGCACCGACGCTCTTGCAGACGACCCGGGTTCAATCCCCAGCACCCACATGGCGGCTAAGAACCGTCTGTAACTCCAATTCCAGGAGAACTCCAGTTCCAGGGGAAACCGAGACCCTCTTCTGACCTCCGCGGCATTGCACGACACGGGTGCACAGACCTGCATGCAGACAGTACATTCATACACCTACAAAGATAAATAAAAAAAAAATTAATAGTAATAAAATGCCTGTATTCAATAAAATTGACTAAATACTTTCAATATAAGAAATAGTCACAGGCTTAAGCTAATTGGGGATACAAAATTATGATTAATATTTGATCTACTCGTAACTTGTACTAGATTCTTGGTGACAGCTTTGGAGTTATATGTACATAAGCATTCTCCATGTTTCTCTGTTTTGTACAAATATTACCTGTGACATTTCCTTTGCCTAAAGATAATTTGGCTCAAGAAAGACTGGATTTTACCTCCCTAAACCAACACTACACAGTCCAATAGGAGACAGTTTGGATGGGCTTAGTGGTCCTTTATAACTTGGTTCCTGCCTATGGGTTTGTAATGCCACTCCTGCCTTTTAAAAAATTATAAATTGCTGGGCATAGTGGTGCCCGCCTTTAATCCTAGCATTTGGGAGGCAGAGGCAGGCAGAACTTTGTGAGTTCAAGGCCAGCCTGGTCTACAGAGCGAATTCCAGGACAGCTGGGGCTACAGGGAGACCCTGTCTCAAAAAGACAAAAAAAAAAAAAAAAAAAAGAAAGAAAGAAAATAAAAAACTACAGATCAAGATATAGGAGTGTGGGAAACAAGAAAAATGATTCTGTTCATGGTGCAAAAAACAAAAAGGGGGAGGAGACTATGCCTCTTCTGGGATGCAGTTTACAGAACACTCTCTATTTGGAACTTTTTGTCAGTCTTTCACTTTTGAAATCAGAAATGACAACTCCAATCCATAAACATCGGAGCTCTCTGACAGGACATGATAGATGCTATTGGTGTTATGACAGGGTGCAATGTTGGGGCAATAAAATAAATAAATAAATAAATAATAATAATAATAATAATAATAATAATAATAAAACCAAAAATCCACTACTTACTAGGGGAAAAGGGTTTGTGTTTGTTTTCCCTCTGGTGGGGCCCACATCTTGGTTCCAACAAGAAACATTCAAGATGTGTAATCAGGACGCAGCATCAGGGGAGCTGACTTGTCTGAACATGCAGAAGTGTGGTAACATGAACATTCGTTCCTGTCCCTTTGGATTAGTGCCCTACCTCTAAATTTTCATTTGTGGTCAGATGAGATGTATGGGTAAGTGGAGGCTTTGATACCAGCTGTGGGCTACCATTACCAAGGAGCTATTGCATTAAATAAATTGGAATTGCAATCTCTGGTATGTCTCTGGGCTGTTACAGAAGTGACCCTGCACACATACACTCCCTCTACTTCCACCATGGAACTGAGTGAAACCTTACCACATTATGACATTAACAGGAGAGAAAATACATGATACTTTAAGTTGATGTAGGAAAGGTGTTTTTTTTCTTTTTTTTTTTTTTAATTAAAGAAAAAACAATACGCAAACCAGTACTAGAAGGAAAACAACCACGGCATAAAATCATGTTTGAAAAGTCCAGGATTAACATGCTCAGGGGTGGAAAGACAACTGATGGCCCTCTAGTATCAGGGACAAGAGAGGGCAGCCCTTTCACCACCTGCCCTTAGCACAGCCCTTGTGGACCCAGCCACAAGAAACCCAGCAATTAAGAAAGGCCTTTGGGATGCAAAAATAAATGCAGAAGGGGTGGAGTTAGACTCATGGAGAGCACAACATGCGCCCAGCACAGGGTATGACTGGCATACACTCATGGCCAACACAACAGCAGCGTGCGCCCAGGTGAGGCCCACCTACCTTGGTGCTTTGCTCGTCCCTGCTGGCCCATGGAGGCTTGGTACCTCCCGGAAACCTCCAACCTTTAGGTTCCAGCACACAGCGTGGGCGGAGTTAGACTCCCAGACAGCAGGCCAATAGGGTACAGGCCCAGGGCCAAAGTAGCAACACAACCCAGCCCCCTCCCCCCAATCCTGGTGGAGCTGTGGTGCAGAGGATCCAGCACGCATAGCATTAGTGATTATAGTGATTATAGCAGCCAATGGTGAGGTGCCAAAATCCAAAGAAACAAATAGGGGCTGGGGGGATGGCCTAGCAGTTAAGAGCGACGACCGCTCTTGCAGAGGACCCGGGTTCGATCCCCAGCACCCACATGGCGGCTGAGAACCGTCTGTGACTCCGGTTCCAGGAGAACTCCAGTTCCAGGGGAATCCGAGACCGTCTTCTGACCTCCGCGGCATCACACGACACGGGTGCGCAGACCTGCATGCAGACAATACATTCATACACATAAAAAAAAAATAAATAAATAAATAAATAAATAAAAAATTTAAAAAAAATAAAATAAAATAAAAATAAAAAAAAAGAAACAAATAAACAAACATATCCACATGCCAAAGACAGAGAAAAAAAAAAAACATGGGAAATCTCATAATAAATCCACACATAATTCTACCAACCCTATAGAAGATTCGTAAAATGAGATCTCCCCAGAAGGAAACCAAGACACGGACCTTAGAAGAACAATTGTAGACATATTCAAAGAAATCAAAGAATATAAAGAACAAATCAGAGAACTAAAAGGAGAGAATGAAAAATTCAAGAACTTACAGGGAGTTAATGACAAATGTTCGAAAGAATTAAAGGGAGAAAAGACAAAATGGAGGAAAGAGAGCATCTTCAGCAAGTGGTGTTGGCAAAACTGGATCACCATTTGCAGAAGAACAAAATTAAACCCCTATCTCTCACCCAGGTACAAAAATCAACTCCAAGTGAGTCAAAGATCTCAATGTGAAACCCGAAACCCTGAAGGTGATAGAAGAAAAAGTTGGCAACAACCTACAAGACATAGGCATAAGAAAAGACTGCCACCACACTCACACCCAGCTTGCCTTTCAACTGGGGATTTGGTGTCAGCATCCACAAATGAGGGAAACCATTCACTGTTTGTTTTTCTAGGACTGTGCAGCTGGGGCTACCAGGAGACCCTGTCTCAGGAAAAAGAATGTTGGCAATGGGCTTTAACTGGTGTTTTTCCAAAGAAAAGATATGCCCAGTAAGTACAAGAAAACATGATCAATATTGCTAATCATTACAGAAATGCATGTCAAAGCTATACTGAAATGTCATGGGAGGGAAAGGAAGGAGACAGGGAGGAGGAAGGAGAAGGAGCTATGGAGAGGAGAGGGCAGGGCAGGGGAAGGGAAAAGGAGCAGGAAGAAGGGGGACAGATGGTGGTTCATGATCTCAATCCTAGCGCCTAGGAGGCTCAAGGAAGTTCTTGAGTTCAAGGCTAGCCTGGGCTACACAGAGAGAGCCTTTCATGCTACTTCATGTTGAATAGGACCTGGGATAACTGGGTTCCTTGTAAATAGTAATCAAATATATAATCTAGCTTTCAATAGAACAGAAATCTCTAGGAGCATCATTCACAGTAGCAAAGAGGTGAAACTGCCTGAGTGTGGAATGACAATGAATAAATAAAATGTAATGGATCCAGATATGGCACCTTAGGAAGGAAGGAAATCTGGGCTATGCTCCAGCCTGTTGAGGCTTTGGAAACATGACTTCAGATGGAATAAGCAGGTCATGAAAGAGCAAGTAAAGTATGGATCTCTGTGAAGCACCTGGTCACATTCAGAGACAGAAAACAAAGCCAGGGTCTGGGGAAGGAGGCAGAGGACATAGTTCTAGTCTGTCTTCCATTGCTGTGACAAAACACCCTGTCCAATACCAACTTGGGGAGTAAAGGGTTTATTCAGCTTACATCTCCTGGGTCAAAGTTCATCAGTTAGGGAGCCCAAGACTAGAACTCAGGGCAGGAACCTGGAGGCAGGAGCTGAAGCACAGGCCAGGGAGGAATGCTATTCACTGGCTTGCTCCCCTGGCTCATGCCCAGCCTGCCTTCTTATACAGTACACAACAACCTGCCCAGGGTGGCACTACTCATTGCGGGCTGGGCCCTCCCACACTGCTCAACCATCAAGACAATACTCCACAGATGTGGCCACAGGCCAACCCAATGGAGCCAATTCCCCAATTGAGGCTCCCTCAACCCAGGTGTGTCAAGTTGACACTAAAGCTATCCAGCACAGACGTGTTCTTGGATGTGTAGAGATCCAGCATGAAAAATGCCAATAGTTCTAAAGAGGGGAAGAGATGATGGCCATGAACACAATGGGCATGGCAGGCAGGAAGCCTTACATAAGGGTCAACAGAGCAACACAGTTTACATTGTTTTCTAATGTCTTCAAAGATATTTTAGTATTTATTGAGATAGATGAAAATTTTCAGTAGGATAACTTTGGAACTATCTTGTGGCGCCAAGTTTAAGGAAGCACAAAGAAGACTATTTGCTTCTGCAGACATTGGAGAAGAGGAAGGCTACACATTGTTAAGCAGAACACACTTTCATATCTGACCAGTAAATTTAGAAAATTGTTCTCTTAGATTTCACTATACAAAAAAGTTCAAAGCAACAGCTCAATAAATTGCTAATGAAAATCCAGAGCCATCACTGAACTTGCTGCATGTATTTTATTGTTTAATGGTAAATTTTCATAGAGGGTAACGTTGGGAGTGGAGGCCCATGACTTTAATCCCAGCACTCTGTAAGCGGAGGCGGGAAGATCTCTATGAAATCAAGGCCAGCCTGGTCTACATAACAAATTCCAGGCTAGCTAGGGCTACAGGGAGACCCGATCTGAACAAAACAAAAGTAATGGGGCTGGAGAGATGGCTCACTGGTTACAGCACTGGCTGATCTTGTAGAAGACCCAGGCCCAAAACCCACATGTCAGCTAACAACCTGGTAACCACATGTCAGCTAACAACCTGGTACCCACATGTCAGCTAACAACCTGGTAACCACAAGAGAGCTAACAATTGTCCTAATTCCAGTTCCAGGAGATCCAATGCCCTCTTCTAATCTCTGTGGGCAGTGAATGACATGAGAATCAAATATTTTAAAACCATAAGTAAATAGTTCACGGAGTGTCCAAAGAAATGGCTCAATGGTTAAGAGCACAGGTTGCTCATGCAGAGGACGGAGGTTCAGTTCCCAGCACCCACACAGCAGCTAACAACCATCCATAACGCTAGTTCCAGGAAGTATGTTTTTATCTGAAAACAAACTATGTTATTTCCAAATCATATTTCGGGATTCACATTTTTCCATTTTGATTTTATATTACAATAAATACCTTCCACCCATATACCAAAATTCCAAAGTCTGAAAATAAATGGTGGGTTAATTCTAGAACCTGTTAAGGGATTCCCAATATAAGAGCACAGTTGTTTTCAGATCACGAGGAACATAACATTAACGTTGCTCAGTTTGCCTTACAACTAGTTACTTGGCGCTAGCATCCACAGATGAGGGAAAACATTCGTCATTTTCTGGGACTGTGTTACTTCACTTAACATAAAATCTTCTAGTTCCATCCATTTACCTGCAAAGTTCGTGAAGTCATCTTTCTTTACTACTGCATAGAACTCCATTGTGTAGATGTACCAAATTTTCTTTATCCCACATTTGATGAAGGACACTTGGGTGGGTTCCAGCTCTTTGCTATTGTGAAGAGAGCTGCAGTGAACATGGCTGTGCATGTATCTCTGTAGTAGGATGAGTCTTGTGGTTATATACCCAGGAGTTGTATGAATGGGTAAACTTATTTTGAATCTTTTAAGGATTCTCCACAATGCTTTCCATAGTGGTTGTAGGAGTTTACATTCCTGCCAGCAGTGGATGTGTTCCCCTTTCCCCACAACCTCTCCAGCATTTGATATCATTTGTTTTCTTAATCCTAGCCAGTCTTATCAGAGTGAGATAATATCTTAAAGTGGTTTTAATTTGCATTTCCTTTACTATTAGCAATGTTGAGCACTTTTTAAGATGTTTCTCAGCCATCTCTATTTCCTCACTTGTGAAGTCTCTGTTCAGTTCTTTCTTCCATCTTTTGAGTGAGTCATTTGTTTTCTTAGTTATTTTTTGAGTTTATATATTCTGGATGTTAATGCTCTGTCAGGTGTATCAACAGCCAAGGTTTCCTCCCACTCTGTGGGTTTTTCTCTTCACTTCCTTGATTGTTTCTTTTGATGTACAGAAGCTTTTGAGTTTAATAAGGACCCATTTGTCAATTGACCTTAATTCATGTGCAGCTGCTGTCTGATTTAGGAAGTCTTTTCCTAAGCCTATGTCTTGTAGTCTGCTGCCAACTTTTTCTCATATCACCTTCAGAGTTTTGGCTTTCACATTGAGGTCTTTGATTCATCTGGAGTTGACTTTTGTACAGGGCAAGAGGTATGGGTTTAACTTCATTCTCTTCTATAAGTGGTGATCCAGTTTTGCCAACCCCACTTGCTGAAGATGCTGTCTTTCCTCCATTGTGTCTTCTTGGCCCCCTTGTCAAATATGAGGTGGCTGAAATTGTATGTGCTCAAGTTTGGATCTTCAATTTTGTTCCATTGGTCAACAGGTCTGTTTTTGAGCCAGTACCAAGCTGTTTTTATGACTATAGCCCTTTAGTATAGTTTGAAATCTGGTATAGAGATCCCCCCTGTATTGCTCTTTTTGCTCAGGGTTGCTTTGGCTATTTGGGGTCTTTTGTTTTTCCATATGAAACTAAGGACTTTTTTTCCAAGCCTGTGAAGAAACTCTTGGGGATTTTAATTGGCATTGCATTGAATCTGTATATTAATTTGGGTAGAATGGGCACTATATTGAGGTCCATTTGGTGTATCATATCATTCAGTTCAGATGTCTCTCTGTTTGTACTTTGTCTAGTTGACCTGTCCCAAAGGGTGAGTGGGGTATTGAAGGCCCCTACTATGAGTGTACTGGGGTTAATCTGTGCCTTGAGGTCCTGGAGAATTTTCTTTATAACATTTGGTGCACCAGAATTTGGTGCGTATATATTCATGATTGTGAAATCTTCATGGTCAATTGTTCTTTTGATAAAGATGTAATGGCCTTTTCATAGTGTCCCACATTTCCTAATTGCTCCACTCTTGTATATTTTTAAATTTTTCATAATCTTTGAGTTTTTTAGTTGTTCTGTGTTATCTTCCAGGTCTACTAGTCTTTTTCCTGCTTCTTCCATTCTGCTTCTGAGGCTTTTTCCCATCCTTTCCTCTTGATTGGATAAGTGTTAAATTTCCTTTTTCATTTCATCCTTTGGTTTCTTTAGTATTTCCACTTCCTTTGGGGCTTCTCAATCTCTTCCTCTAGCTCCTTACCTCCCTGGTTGGTTTCCTTTTTCATTTCAGCATGGGATCTTTTCAGTGTTTCCACTTCCTTATGGAGTTTGTCATTTTCTCCCTCTAGTTCTTTCCAAAGTTTGTCATTCTCTTCCTCTAGGTCCTTCCTGAGTTCTTCATTCTCTCCCCTTAGTTCTCTGATTTGTTCTTTATATTCTTTGATTTCTTTGAATATGACTGCAGTTGTTCTTCTAAGATCTGTGTCCTGGGTTAGCTCTAGGGAGCTCTCACTATAGGAATCTTTTTTTTGTTGTTTCCAATATGCATCACTCCCAACTGCTTTGGACAAAAGCTCAAGGGGCTGTGCACAAGAAATACTTACAACTAGGTAATTGGCACTAGCATCCACAGATGAGGGATACCATTCATCGTTTGTTTTTCTGGGACTGTGTTACTTTACTCAGCATGATGTTCTCTAGCTCCAGCCATTTTCCTGCAAAACTCATGTCATCTTTCTCTACTGCTGCATAGAACTCCATTGTGTAGATGTACCACATTTTCTCTATCCACTCATCAGTTGAGGGGCTTTTGGGTTGGTTCCAGCTCCTTGCTATTGTGAAGAGAGCTGAAATAAACATGGCCGTGCATGTATCTCTGCGGTGGGGTGAGTCTTGAGGGTACATGCCTAGGAGTGGTATGGCTGGGTCGGGTGGCAAGTTCATTCCAAGTCTTCCAAGGGTTCTCCACACTGCTTTCCATAGTGGCTGTACGAGTTTACATTCCCACCAGCAGTGGATGAGTGTTCCCCTTTCCCCACAACCTCTCCAGCACTTGGTATCATTTGTTTTCTTGATCCTAGCCAGTCTTATTGGAGTAAGATGATATCTTAAAGTGGTTTTCATTTGCATTTCCTTAATGATTAGTGATGTTGAACACTTCTTAAGGTGTTTCTCAGCCATCTCTAATTCCTCACTTGTGAAGTCTCTGTTCAGCTCTTTGCTCCATCTATTGAGTGGGTCATTTGTTTTCTTTCTTCTTTGTTTTTTGAGTAGTTTATATATTCTGGAAATCAATGCTTTGTCAGATGTTTCTGTGGTGAAGGTTTCCTCCCACTCTGTGGGATTTCTCTTCACTTCCTTGATTGTTTCTTTTGATGTACAGAAGCTTTTGAGTTTAATGAGGTCCCATTTGTCAATTGTCAACCTTAATTCTTGCGCAGCTGCTGTCTGATTTAGGAAGTCTTTTCCTATGCCTATGTCTTGTAGTCTGCTGCCAACTTTTTCTTCTATCGCCTTCAGAGTTTGGGGTTTCACATTGAGGTCTTTGATCCATCCATCCGGAGTTGACTTTTGTACAGGGCGAGAGGTAGGGGTTTAATTTCATTCTTCTACAAGTGTTGATCCAGTTTTGCCAACACCACTTGCTGAAGATGCTGTCTTTTCTCCATTGTGTCTTCTTGGCCCCCTTGTCAAATATGAGATGGCTGAAATTGTTATGTGCTCAGATTTGGATCTTCAGTTTGGTCAACAGGTCTGTTTTTGTGCCAGTACCAGGCTGTTTTTAGGAATCTTCTATAGGGGTGGTAGAGTTTGGTGTGGAATTATCTGCACTTTTCCCATGTTCTTTTGTTGTGCTTTTGGCATGTGGGTTTGTTTTTTGTCTGTATTCTGATGCAAATCTCAAATGTTTCTTCACTGTGTTGAAGGCTTGCTTTGCTTGCTTCCTTCCTTGGTTGTTTTCTCCTGGTTCATGGAATGTTGACTTGTCTAGGTTTCAGGCTTTCAATTTTGGTTATATATTGGAAGATCTAGCTCACTCTTCTCTTTGTGTTCAGAAGGTTCTCAGAAAAACTCGGTACCCTGCTGAGCACTGTACTCACTCTGCTTCCTGCCAGCCAGTTCTGCTACGTTGTTTGTGGGGCTTGGTGTTATGGGACTAGAGTTGTGTCAGGTTCACTGTTTCATTTATTGGCCTTGCGCTCCAGGAATCTCTACTGTAGTCCCACTTGGACACTTGCTCTGCAATTCCAGTTGGGGCTGGGGGGGGGGGGGCGTGAGTTGCTCACTTAGCCTTGTGCTCCAGGTGGCTGGGTAACTCCACCCCCAGAGCAGATCCAGTAATTTCCATGCCTGGCTGAAACGCTGGGCCCCTACCTTGTGCTCCTGCTGATCCGGCCGAAGCCCCCAATCTCTATGCACCCAAATCCCCTAGTGGCAACAGGTCCACCTGTAGTTCCAGGAAATCTTATGCCCTCTTCTGACCACCACAGGCATTGCATGCACATGGTACACTTATATACATGGTGGCACAACACTCATACACATTTTTTTTTAAATAAAAAAAAAACCTTTCTTTTAATTCACATAAAACAATAAATCTGAGTGGCATTTCCTGTGCTCAGAAGCTCAATAATGAATGTCTTTCCTTCAAAGAGACCATGAATGTGTACAACTTCATGTTGTACTTCAGAACTTGCAGGACACATACAGAAATGAATTACCTGGCTGGCATCGAGACATCATGACCCCAAGTTTATTCCAGGCCAGGCCCTCTCGAGTTTAGAATTTTGCTCCTGTACTCATCAATACCCCTCTTCCCTGTTTCTCTTTCCTGTTAAGTCTACTACTAATCCCACATAAATTCATTTTAACTTACAATAACAATGCATGACAATTCTCGATTGCTCACTGATCCTTGCTTCCTAATTTTTCCAAATCATGTGAATGAAAATAGAGTATAATTTGTTACTTCTACTTTACTTATTGTAATTATGACCATTTCTAAGCAAGAATTTTTCTTCATACACATATTTATCCAAATACATTTTAGCCATTTAGGCCTTGTCTTCTGTCATGGTCACCCTACATCAGAAACATAGATGAAGATATCTAAATCTTTCTATAATGTCAAATTTTATTGAGTAGCAAATTCACAAGGTACAGAGGTTTTAGTGGCAGCAATTTGCTAGTCACTCCCACCTACTACTTTAATTAACATCCCAGGCTGAGGCAAGAAAACATTGCTTTTTTCGTTCTATTTTATTTTACTGAATTTTTTGTGGTTTTCATATAATAATTGATAGTATTTAGATGCCCTCAGCTATCTGCACATCCCTTTATTGCAACTCCATTACACGTAAAAAATATATATGTACATATACATATACTAAAGTCTATAGAGCTGTGTCCCCAAATGTCCTTCAGGGTGGTCCATCCACTGGAGCCTGGTCAACCTACCAAGAGTTCAGTCCTTGACTGTTTCTCTCCCTTCCAGCTGTTATTGGCTGTCAAGATTTCCTTAGGTTGGGTTGGGGTTTCTTACCCACCCTGCCATGTTTATGCTGGGATTTTTGTCTGGTCTGAGTTTATATGGGACTTGTGTGTGCTGTCACCACTGCTGGGAGTTCATATGAGTAACTAATCAGCTGTCTGGAAAACTGTTTCTTCATGGTCATCCACACCTCTGGTTCTTCCAATCTTCTCACATCCTTCTTTCACAATGATCCCTGAGCCTTGGGAAGCAAAAGTTTAATATAGGTGTCCTCTTCAGGGATAAGCTCTGTCCAGCCTCTTATCTACACACTGGCCAGCTGTGAGTTTCACACAGGTCCAGTCATAAGTGCTAATATTAATTCTAAGAGCACACATTACATATCACACAGTAAATATGTCTATGGAGACATAAAGATAAACAAGTATGTGGAGGTTACAGAAGGGCTACAAAGGGTTAGGTAAAAAGGCAAAGTGGCCTCAGAGGCCAAAGCTGGAAGAAAGGCGACTGTGGGGGTCCCAAACAGTTTAAGGTCTCTGGAAAGGCAGATCACAGGCTGGGGGAGAGCCGCAGAGACAAAAGTACTACAGGACCTGGCCTGGCCCAGACAGTTGAACAGATGGTTGACAGGTCTAAACAGACAAACAGGAAGACAGGCAGATGACAATTCAAGTAGGTCCTGTCAACAGCAGATGAAGCTAACCTACAATGCCTGTGTCCATCAGCAGTTGTCAGTCATTATTCCAGAGGGGTTTCCAGTTTCCTCTTCTCAATCCCAGCAGCAGATTCAGAGGCAACTTAAGATAGGCACAATACTAGATCAAGCAGTCAGGACTTTAATTGAAGCATTCAAGGAAGCAACAAGAGTCTCTAGAAAAAGAGAGCCAGCCCAAGCAGCAATAGCACCGATCTGGGAGGGTGTACAGCTTCCTTTACCCCTTCTCCCCTCCCGGTACCTTCCCCAGGGTAGAAAAGGAAGATGTAACTCTCAGAACCCAGAAATGAGTATGAGTAGATTATAGAATGTAAGAATATGCAAAGGAGCTAAAGAGTGGGCAAAGGATAGAGCACTTTTCCCTGGCAAGGAGATATTTGAAGCTTGAGAGACCACTGCCACCGCTTTATATCTTGTTCTGGGACCTGAGATGAGCCACCTAGAGTTGACTCCAGTCTATCTATCTATCTATATATATAGCTAAGCTAGAGATTTATATATAATATATAAGATATATATATATATAATCTTGACTGCAATTAATTTCTTCTTACGCTAATAAGGGAATAGATCAGGGGGGCGATCACCATCACAGTCCCTGGTGTCGCCCCTTTTTGGGTCTAAGAGCTCCGCCCCTCCTGTAGTCCTGAGTGCCCAGACAACTTCTGGGTCTTCCCCTGATTGGGTGGGGGTTTTTTTGGTTTTTTTTTTTTTTTTTTTTTTTTTTTTTTTTTTTTTGTCGTTTGAGACAGGTCGCCCTGTAGCTCTGGCTGTCCTGGAACTCAGTCCTGTAGAAACGAGGCTGGCCTCCGAACTCACAGAGATCTGCGTGCCTCTGACTCCCAGTTCTAGGATTAAAATGGTGACACACCCCGGCATATGAGAGGTTTTTAATATGCCATTTTAGCACTAGAGTCCGAGTTTTCAACCCTAATAAACGGATGGGTTACACCCCGTTTCTACTCCAGAATATGATTTTATCATCTGTCTGCGATGGGTTGTGATCAATACGTGTCTATAACAAGGCCTGATAGTCACTGAAATGGAGTCAAAAGCTGTTTGTACAATGGATTCTCTCAGGACAAGGCATAGTCTGAGAACATGCAGTTTTATCACAATATGGAGAAACTTTAAGGCAGGTAGGTCACTGCCCTGATCATCAATTATCTGTTAGGTTTTCAAGAGGGGATTCAAGAACGGTGCACTGTAAGAAATTTATCTCGTTTTCTGTCAAGATTTGAAACCATGTGCTTTGCCTTTCTCTTTCAGTACCCCGTTGAGTAATATTTATCTGATGTTGTGTTCTTAACAATGTCAGATGTAACTTGTAGCTGTCACTCCTGTCTCCTTCTGTAGTAGTTACATTTGTGGAAAGCTTTGCTCCCTTAATCTAATTTACCCAGTTGTGTCACCCATAACCCTCCATCCTTTTGGGACTTGTAGACTCTGGCTACATGCCAAAGCCCCACACTCCCAAATGCCAAAAAAGATTTTTATTAATGTGCCTCCTTCCTATTGTACAGTTAACCACCGTGGTTTCGATTGTGCCGTTGACCCTCAACCAACCAGGAACAGGCAGGCTATCTTTCTACTCAAGGACGATAGGAATAGGTGGGGGGGCCATCCTTTGCTCTTGTGAGATTTAGTTTGCCTCACAGAGAAGTTTTCAGTTGGAGTGACAGTTTCCTTCTTTGTGGGCCAGAAGGCTATTTCTAACATACAATCTAATCAAACTCATGTTGCAGCGAGCAATGTTGCAAGAGCTCATTAAAACTTTGGATTTCGAAGGAGCAAGAAAGCTCATAAGCCAAAAAAGAACTCAAAGGCTTCAGGAAGTCCCTGAAATTTGGACAAAACTTCATCTAGTAGCCTTGCTCTCCGAATGATATGTAAATAATAAGGATGAGAAGTGAGATCGCGCACAACTAGCCGAACTCCCGTAGAAGCAAGAGGACAACCCAAGCGTGCTGGAACGAAGTCCAGCCAACGGATGCTCGCTTGAAAGAAAATACTCTCCAACCTTTCCAGTATCTGTAAATTTCGTGCATAGGCCCTCTAGAGATTTCCTGCTTGGAGTCACTTCAGCCCTGTAATATCCGTCCCGCATATTCCTGTAAGTACCCCCNAACTCACATACATTGAATACCATGCTTAGTAAAAGATAAAAGCCATTGCTGAGAAATTTCATATGACAGGACAGGTAGATACACACAAAAATAAGCAGTCCCTCCACCTCCTGTATTCATAATTTTGGTCACAGGGAAGGAAAAAATATGCAGAGGCCTTAAAAAGAATGGCATAAAATTCATTATTGAACTTTCAACTTTTTTTTTTTTTTGTCTTTTTGAGACAGGGTCTCCCTGTAGCTCTGGCTGTCCTGGAACTCAGTCTGTATACCAGGCTGGCCTCGAACTCACAGAGATCTGCGTGCCTCTGCCTCCCAAGTGCTAGGATTAAAGATGTGTGACACCACGCCCGGCATCTGATATGGTTTTAATATGCCATTTAGCACTATAGTCCTAGTTCACCCTAATAAACGTATAGGGTGACACCCTTTTTACTCCCAAGAATAAGTGATTTATCAGTCTGTGCTGCATGGGTTGTGTCAATCACATGTCTAAACAGGCTGATAGTCACTGAAATGAAGTCAAAAGCTGTTTGTACAATGGATTCTCTCAGGACAAGGCATAGTCTGAGAAATCAGTTTTACACAATATGGAGAAACTTAAGGCAGGTAGGTCACTGCCTGATCTCAATACTGTTAGGTTTTCAAGAGGGGATTCAAGAAAGGCACTGTAAGAAATTTACTCTTTTCTGTCAAGATTTTGAAACCATGTGCTTGCCTTTCTCTTCAGTACCCTTGAGTAATATTTATCTGATGTTGTTTCTTAACATGTCAGATGTAACTTGTAGCATTCACTCCCTGTCTCCCTTCTGTATAGTTACATTGTGGAAAAGCTTTTGCTCCCTTAATCTAATTTACCCAGTTGTGTCACCCATAACCCTCCATCCTTTTGGGACTTGTAGACTCTGGCTACATGCCAAAGCCCCACACTCCCAAATGCCAAAAAAGATTTTTATTAATGTGCCTCCTTCCTATTGTACAGTTAACCACCGTGGTTTCGATTGTGCCGTTGACCCTCAACCAACCAGGAACAGGCAGGCTATCTTTCTACTCAAGGACGATAGGAAATGCCATCCTTTGCTCTTGTGAGATTTAGTTTGCCTCACAGAGAAGTTTTCAGTTGGAGTGACAGTTTCCTTCTTTGTGGGCCAGAAGGTATTTCTAACAGCACTAAGTCAAATCATGTTGCAGAGCATGTTGCAGAGCTCATTAAGACTTGGGATTCTCTAAGGGAGCAAGAAAGCTCATTAAGCTCAAAAAAGTAAACTCAAAGGCTTCAGGAAGTCCCTGAAATGGACAAGACTCACTATAGCCTTGCTCCCCAATGATATGTAAATAGTAAGGACTGCTAAGAGAGACTCTCAAACTAGCCAAGCTCCCTAGAAGCAGAGACCACCCAAGCTGCCTGGAAGAAGTCCAGCCCAACGGAGCTGCTTGAAAAAATACTCTCCAACCTTTCCAGTATCTGTAAATTGTGCATAGCACTCTAGATTTCCTGCTTGAGTCACTTCAGCTCCTGTAAGTATCCGTCACCCATATTCCTGTAAGTAGCCCCCCCTTCCCCAAAATGCATTGGTTCACCACATTGGACTGCAGTGGTAATCCTTATATTGGGCTGTTGCTGGTTCCATAGAAGTTTCATCTCAGGCAAAAAGAGCTAACTCTGGCAACAGCCACTAAGGCAGACAGAAGCAGAGCAGGACAAAGCCGGGTGCCTACTCTTCAAGGTTTCTGAGGAAGAGGAAGTCTCATATAGGAAGCAAACTTAAAGATGTGACCTTTGCTATATGAAGGTGGTTAGTGTTTACTGTCAGCTTGACACAGTGACCAAGAGTCATACATGAGACAGGCTATGTAACAGGGGTCGTTCTTTCTCTGGAAGAGGAGGTTTGGTTAATGTATGAAGGCAGTCTTGTTGCCTCCAGCCCCGGGTGGTAGGGTGGTAGGGGTTTCAACGAGAGCACGTGTTGTTCCAGCACCTTTCTTAGGGCCTGGTTACCTGCGTGGGCTGGGTTCAGATTCAAACACTTCCAAAGAAGCATTTCATTATTTTCTTTCTTTGCTGATTTACATACATTCTAGGCTCTCCTCTCTTTGGCTTGTGTATATTACACGTTTCCCCTCCCACTTAACTATGTCTCTCTTGTCTTTTTAATCAGAAATCTTCATTTGGGGCCTGGGAATGCAGCTAGTAGCAGAGCTAGATGCTTAGCACTCATGAGGCCCAAAGTTCCATTCCTAGAACACAAAACAGAAATTTTGCTTTAATACAATAATTCATCAATTTTTCTATTTACGTTTAAAGGTTGGGGGCCTTAATAAAAGCAGCCAACTTTGGACTTTTAACTTTGGACTTTTGCCTTTTATGTCCAGATCTTTAGCCCATAGCAAACGGTTTATATGTCATACACTAGAAGAATCCATGCAACTCACTTTTCCCCGTTTACTGGAAGTTACTCTTTCCTGGTTCATGGCCATCTAAGCTAAATTTCCACTGGCAGAGGACATTCTTGGGCTCCAATTTGCTTCTTGAATGGATTTGTTCTTACCTTAGCATCCTATTCCCTTGTGTGGCTGGCCTGGGAACACTCAAGATTAGGCCTCCAGCTTAAGAGCATTTCCTTACAAGGAGATAAAAGTCCACATGGCCAGAGCCTAAAACTGAATGTTCCTTTGTTCTTTTCAAGCCATGTATCAGGAGCCTGAGACAAGGCCCCAGCTGCCAGAACATCACACTCCACAGAGAACAGTGGCCTTATTTAACTATAGCACAAAAAAAAAAAAAAAAAAAAAAAAAAAAAGCCCTATTGATTCTAGGCTGAACAGATGACGCCTTGGCCACATGCGGCTTCAGCTGAAAGCTGGGAGCAAGTGAGGCACAAGGAGTAACTCACAATACCCAAAGCAACAGCTATGTGCTATGTCATTGTTGCTCTTCTCCTTTCCTGTCTCCAGTCAGCACACTTGAAGTCCTGCATGCCCACACCATGACTGTCCCATTCACTGAACAGCAAAGGTGCTGAAAGGAACAGCCCTGGAGTCCAAACACTCATATTGCTCTGTCGCCACTGCGGACAGCACTCCAAGGCAGAGAACTGTCTAGCAGGTAGAGAAGGCTTCCGGACGAGAAGCCTGTGAGGAGCAGGAGGACCCATGGCAAGCAAGAGCCCCAGAGGGACACCGATGTGGAGACTGAGGGAGAGTGCCCTCCCCCAGTCTGGGCCCAGCCCACGGGCACGTCCTGTGACTACAGTCTTCTTTGACCATCTCAAGGAAATTCATAAAGTAGTACTTAGCAAAAAGAATGGCTAAAATTTGATAATGCCAGGAAATTGTTGAATATACTGATTCTCAATATTTCACAATTTTTTCTCTTTTGGATTAAGACTTAAAATGTGCTATCACTGGGAAATAAAAATTGCACTAGCAAAGTTCTCTGTATCTTCAAAGACTCACAATACATGGTGTGTATATTAAATATGTAATTATCAATCTCTTTGATTCTATTTTTGAAATTGCCAATTAAGCCCAAAATTATTCAAATGTCAATATCCTCAAATAGACCCTAAAAATAAACCCAATCCCTCCGGCTTACAAAGAAATGGATCTCCATAGTTAGAAAAGTGTTTTTGTCTATTAGATAAAATACAGAATATAAAAAGTCACCATTTCACCCTGAAGGGGAGACAAAAAAAAAAGACCCGTAGAAAACAGACTTCATTCTTACAATATTCAAAATCTCTATGGAAGAGCTGTATCCTATATAAGCATAAGGGGGAGTTATGACCAAGGAAAAGTATGTATTTCTCTTTTATTTTTTAAAAAGGTATTACCGGGCTAGAGAGATGGCCTAGCAGTTAAGAGCTCTTGCAGAGGACCCGGTTCGATCCCCAGCACCCACAGGGCAGCTTAGAATCGTCTGTAACTCCAATTCCAGGAGAACTCCAGTTCCAGGGGAATTCGACACCCTCTTCTGACCTCCGCAGCATTGCACTACATGGGTGCACAGACCTACATGCAGACAGTGCATTCATACACATAAAAAATAAATAAAATTTAAAAATATATATATAAATGAAATAATAAAAAATAAAAAGGTATTACCATTGTGTGTGATGCTGGCGGGACACACAGGCCACAGAATGTGTGCACGTGAGAATGACTGTGGATTTGGTGCCCCTAACTTTTCACGGTTCCAAGCACTGAAATCTGGTCCTCAGCCTCCACAGAAAGCTCCTTGCCTGCCGAGCCATCTGAGCAGCCCAATTTCTTTAATAAATAAGCCTTGGACGAGTATTTTTATGGAAATACAGTTTTGCATAAAAATAAACCAAAACCAGATGAAAAGGTTTTCCCACAAATGTTAACTCCATCTGTATCTTAAATGATCTACTCTCCAGCATCTAACAATAGCCTAAGGATTAATTCTGCTTTATATTAAGACTATATAAGAACGAAACAGCTCCCAACTCAGTGGAACATGAATTTAATGTAAGAATGAACCCACACCCAACTCACTGGAACATGAGCTGAGGTCTGTACTTTTATCACTCCACTTGTCCCATCCCCCCAAATCATTTCAGCTTAAGTGGAGTAAGTCACATTTCTCAATTTCTTTACCACATAAAAGTTGCATGAATGCAAACTAGCAAAGCAACATAGGCACGAGAACACACAAGTATTTTAGGCCTTTTTATTTTAATAAATAACTTCAGTAAATAGCATTGTAAAAAGTGAACTGTCAAAATTAAAAGGCACTTAAAACAAGATTGTGACTAGAGTGAGACAGAGCGAGCACAGTGAGAAGGTGCACGCAGATGTGCACAGTGGTTGAGGTGCTGCTGAGGGGGCACTGCCCAGGCCCTGATGAGGGAGCACTGCCCAGGCCCTGCTGAGGGGGCACTGCCCAGGCACTGCTGAGGGGGCACTGCCCAGGCCCTGATGAGGGAGCACTGCCCAGGCCCTGCTGAGGAGCTGCTGAGGGAGCACTGCTCAGGAGCTGCAGGCACATGGGCCACAGGACAGCTCATGATTGCTTTTGAGTGTTTGTGAAAAAGGCAAATGTACAGCCAAAACATCAAAGAAAAAGTACTGATAAAGTCTTACCCGCAAATTGCAAACAGATACATTAAAGGATTAGAGGAGGTGATAAAGAGCACCAAGAATTAAACAAAAATAATAAAGTAAAACAAACTCAACCCAAAAGGCCCCCCCCCACTTAGCAAATGCTACAGAATTATGGCCTTTGTGTGAATAGTGCTAAATCAGGGACTCTTCAGCAGAGAACTTCCCAGTACTTCTATCCAAGCTTGGATTTATAAAGAGAAGGCATAAAGTTACCAAGGTGGAGTAACTCTTAGGATGGCACACAGGTTTTAAAGCTAAGTTTTTCCTTCCTAACGCAATGAATTTTTCTCATGGCCTTTGTAAATCAACTGTGTCAAAATAATTTTTATCGGAAGCTGTCGTCAGCATGCTTATCTTTCAGGTATGTCATGGGTCATACCCAGTTGGCAGAAAGCAAGATGACAGGTTTAAACAATCTTCACCTAGCCAGCAGGACTCCTGGACTCTGGGTTCTGAGTAACGGCTAAGCACCGGCCATAATGCTCTCTTCTCATGCCACCGCTTCAGCTCTTGCCCTGGAGATTGCCCTGGCATTGTCACTTGACTTGTAAGAGCTTGACTGATTCCAATGGTCCAGAAGGAAAGGTCAAAAGGCACACTGTGACCTCAGCGGACAAGGATAAAGATCCCATCTCAAGTCTTCCGTCAGTCCCTGGCATGGATTATAACATTATCTTCAAAATAATAAAAAATTAAAAATTATACATATTGTACATTTTCAAAACCTGCAGGTGAACCAGCCCATGGCCACAGAGCCCTGAGGCTACCCTACTGTGACTAAGACACTGCTGCTGTGCGCGCCATTGATCTGCCACAGGACTCATTTCCCCTCATACTTCGGATTGACCACAGTTGTCACGGCACTCTTGTAAATAGGATTTTCACCCTAAAAAAGAAAAATTACCAGTTACTATCTAAAATCACAGTGGTTAAAACAAAGTTAAAAGCTGTGTGCCCAGATCTCAGTTTGTAGAAGTGATGAAAACAAGCCCTGCTCAGGACGCAGGCCGTGCTCCTGGATGGCTGCCGTGGGCAGGGGCTCCACAGCAAGGCCTGCACTTTCGCCCTCACAAGGCTCTTCTGAAGGTTTGATGCCTGGCTCAAGGGAGCACTGACCACCTGACTCACAGACTCAAATCCACAGGGTGCTTGATAACCAAATGGCTTTGCCTTGGTGAAGGGTCTATGCTCCAAGGCTGTACCACAAAAGTGGCTGAGTTAGTCTCAGGGACATTGGTGTCACTGAGGACACTGCTCCCGCTAAGAAATTACTCTTCTCGGGGCTGGAGAGATGGCCTAGCGGTTGAGAGTGCCGACCGCTCTTGCAGAGGACTCGGGTTCGATCCCCAGCACCCACATGGCGGCTGAGAACCGTCTGAAGCTCCAATTCCAGGAGAACTCCAGTTCCAGGGGAATCCGAGACCCTCTTCTGACCTCCGCAGCATTGCACGACACGGGTGCACAAACCTACATGGTGACAGTACATTCATACACATACAGAAATAAAAAAAAAAAAAAATTAATTAAAAAAAGAAATTACTCTTCTCCAGGAACACGAGGGTGCTATTTTATTGCAGTCTAACCTTTAGCAAGGAGTACTGCGGGCCCAGCAAATGATTCCAAGCCACAAACATCTTTCAAGATCCCAAAATATATGGTGCTTTAAGCAGAAAAGTAACATAATCATTATAGAGCAGTTACAACTCTGTACTTGAGGTCTGAGGGATGAAGAAATGAAATGAGGTGCTCTAACAAACTCCAGAGCAGAATGATATATGTAACATGGAAACAGTAACCAGGAAAAAAGACGAGCCTATGTTCCAGAATGCTTCCATAGTAAAACTAAGGACAAACAAATGACTGGAGAGCAAACAGGAATGCCAACGAAGTCAAGGCAGAGGAAAAGTTGCATATCTGGGAAGTGACACATGTAATTCAAGTATTTTAAAACACATTCTGAGGGCAGGATGTGGTGGCACACGCCTTTAATCCCAACACTGGGGAGGCAAAGGCAGGAGGAGCTCTGTGAGATCAGGCTAGCCTGGTCTACATAGCAAGTTCCAGGCCAGCAGGGGCTACAGGGAGACCCTATTTCAAAAAAACAAAACAAACAAACAAACATTCTGAGGTGCAAGGAAGGGAGGAAAGACAAGAACAAAGGCAGCACCTGCCCATTCCAGAGGGCCAGCCTAGCATCTGGAAGGACATTAGCAGGTGTGTGAATGCCAGTTAGAACTGGACCACACGTGGGGACCCCTTACCCTACCTGTTCAACACATGTCTTCTGAGGATGAAAAACTCAAGACGGGTGCTGACTAATCTCAACCATCAACTTGATGAGATCTAAAATCACCTGGGAGGTAGGCCTCTGGGCATACCTTTGGAGATCATCTTGATAGGTGAACTGAGGTGGGAAGACCCACCCACTGCGGGTAGCCCCTTCCCTGGGCTCTAGTCCAGGGAGAAACTGAGCAAGCAGCAGCACCCACTCACTGCTCTCTGCTTCCTGACTCAGATGCAGCGTGCCCAGCAACCTGAGCTGCTGCTGCTGCTGCTGCTGCTGCTGCTGCGACTTCACGGCATTAGACTACAACCTCAAACTAATTCAGAGTAAACCCTTTCTCCCTGGAGTTGCTTTTGTCAAGAGTATTTAATCACAGCAACAGGAAAAGTAATTAATACAGGACTACTCAAATATCCTATCATGTCAACAACAAAATTAAGAATCTTGAGTTTTCAGCTCATATTTTACACAGTCTTTACAGCATTCTTCTCAGGAACCCAGGCCCCAGAGCTGCCTCTGAAAAAGCCCGTTTCCGGGCTGGAGAGATGGCCTAGCGGTTAAGAGCGCCGACCGCTCTAGCACAGGACCTGGGTTCGATCCCCTGCACCCACATGGCGGCTGAGAACCGTCTGAAACATCGATTCCAGGAGAACTCCAGTTCCAGGGGAATCTGACACCCTCTTCTGACCTCTGCGGCATTGCACGACACGGGTGCACCAACCTACATGCAGACAGTACATTCATACATATAATAAATAATAAAATAAAAAATAAAATAAAATAATAAAATAAAAGTCCCTGTTTCCATTTCCTACTTAAGAACTGTAAGAGAACAACAAAACTGAAAGCAAAATATAAAGAAAGCAAAGATCAATATTTACTATCAGGGAGTCTAAAGATTTTACATAGAAAAACTTACCTTTGGTGAAGTCTGCTTTGCCATAGACACAAACATTTATTATTTCAAAGTTCAATCAAACATGCAAGGTTAGAGGTCAAATTAAACTATGTGTACTGAACATCACTTTAAATGGATGTAACCTTCAGATTAGTTCCATCACGGTGGCTGCAGGAAGCCAATGCTAGTTTGCAACTACAGAGCAGGATTGAGCAGACTATCATAATGTGCTCATTCTCAACCACCGACAGTGGTGTATGCAGAACTGCTTCTGTATTATAGTATGTGAGGTATGCAATGTGAACTGGGAGATTTAGAATGCACATTTAAATATGCATAGCAGCAGGAGAAGAGAGACTGCCAGAGCCGGAGATGCCACAGGGGCCATTCAGATAATCTTTACAGTGTCTCAACATGGCTGTCTTGTATGCTTAAATAATTACAGTATCTGCTAATGGTGTAACTAACCTCCGTGAAGCCTTGGTTCCATATCATAGAAGTGTTTTACAAGCTATGACTTGTTCTAATTTATTTATGCTCATTAATCTCTATTTACAATTCTATAATTTTTATTGAGAAAACATCTCTTAGGATAAACTATAGTCATGAATTTTTCTTTTGCTAAAACACAAATTTTTTTTTTTTTTTTTTTTTTTTTTTTTTTTTTTTTTTGGTCTTTTTGAGACAGGTCTCCCTGTACCTCCAGCCGTCTGAAATCACTCCTGTAGACCCAGGCTGGCCCTGAACTTCTGCCTGCCTCTGCCTCCCAAGGATTAAAGGCGTGAGCCACTACGCCCAGCTTTAAAACACAAATTTTTAAAAAAACATTTGCAAATAGAGATTAATGACCTGAAGATGGAACTCTGAATCAAAAATTAAATCAAGAATATAAACATTAAGTATAAATAATATTCCAAACTTCCATTAAGTGTACAGGAAAGGTAAATATTTCACCTCAGTAAAATAGTGGAAATTTTTAAATTTTTTTTTATTATTATTTTTGTATGTGTACGAATGTACTGTCTGCATGTAGGTTTGTGCACCCATGTCGTGCAATGCTGCGGAGGTCAGAAGAGGGTCTCAGATTCCCCTGGAACTGGAGTTCTCCTGGAATTGGAGTTACAGACAGTTCTTAGCCGCCATGTGGGTGCTGGGGATCCAACCCGAGACCTCTACAAGAGCAGTCAGCGCTCTTAACTGCTAGACTATCTCTCCAGCCCCAACAGTGGAAATTTCTATCATGAGAAATAACTATATGAAATTGTTGGTATCTGCCTGCTTCTAACCTACAAAGAAAAAAATTTAATTCCATTAATTTCAATTTTCCTATAAAAACTGCTTTCTATAAAGCATCAGGTAAAAGACAATTAAGTTTAGAGCACACAAAAATGTACCAGCTGCTCCCATAAAAACTCAAGAATTTTTCTACCAACAAACTAAATTTTAAATAAAACCTTCTTAGCAGTGAAAAAGATCTGGTAACCCATGACTTCTGGTATTATTGGTACTTCCTGTGTCCCTTAAAGGTACTAAACATTCCCATAGTTGGGCTTTCAGCAAGTCAATTTTTGTTTTTTACTTTTGTTGACTGATTGATTATAGGGTTGGAGATGAGACTCAAGGCCTCAAAGAATACCAGGCAAGGGCTTTGCCATGGAGCTACATCCTCAAGCCCTCCACTCTTTGTAAGTTCCCTCTCAGCAGTGATCATGACCGCAGAATTCTTTACCAAGTGATGCCCCATTATGATTATACCTGAACAGCAGTGTTACTTCAAGTCACAATACACTGTCAAAATGGACAGCTCTGTGTACAGTGTTCTATTTCTTCCTAACCAGGTAAGTCTCCCAGAGTATGACTGCTAATCTGCTACACAGTACAGAGGAGGGGACAGGATCCTGGGCCCTAGAGTCCAACTGCATGGGCTTGAATCTCACTTCTCCCACTAACTAGCTGTGTGAACGTGGCTTTTCTGCCTCAGTCTTCTCAGGTGATACAGGAATAAAGATAGTTCCTACTACTCAACAGAACACTCAATATAAAGTACTAAGAGCCATGCTTGAAGGACAGGAGGCTAAAGTGCTAGCCAATTATCCCCAACACCCTGTCTCTCTGCAGAATTTGGTAAAGTGAAGGTGAGAAAGCTGAATCCTCCAAGACTGCCAGGCTCTGTGCAACCTTGGGGAAAAGTTTGATGCTAAGCGCAACAGTCTCAAAAATGCTTACATAGTTTAACTTACATAATCACATTAAAATATGATAGAAGCTTTTATAAACATTCAGATATGTGCAATCTGAACCTGTTTAAGAGTAATCATCTACTACTGACACAGGGAAAATTAAAAATACAAATTATCCAGGTAATACACACATGCACCAAAATAAGTTACCCAGGCTTTGAGAGCAGGATAAATAAGCTTTACCCCAACTAAAAATTTTCAAGGTTTTATTTAAAGTTCTAGTAAAATTTTATTCAAAGTTCTTGCTACAACAGAGCATGGTGGCACATGCCTTTAATTCCAGCACTCAAAAGGCAGAAGCAAGTGGATTCTTGTGAGTTCAAGGTTTGCCTGATCTACAAAGCAAGTTCCAGGCCAGCCAGGGCTATACAGTGAGACCCTGCTCAAGCAAAACAAAACAAACAACAAAAAGTCCCTGTTGCATTAAAAATGTTCTATTTCAGACTTGAAAGAGCAATTAACAATAAGAAACACACACATCTTCTGCTTCTTAGTGGAATTTGAACTTACAATCAAGAACTAAAAACGTCTCAAAAAGCTTTCTTTTTTTTTTTGGTCTTTTTAAGACAGGGTCTCCCTGTAGCTCCAGTTGGCCTGGAACTTACTCTGTAGACCAGGGTGGCCTTGAACTCACAAAGATCCGCCTGCCTCTGCCTCCCGAGTGCTGGGATTAAAGGCATGCACCACCACACCCAGCATCAAAAAGCTTTCTAAAATGAGTAACTTGAAACTATAATTGTGAACAACACAAGAATTATACTATGGTCATTTGCTTTTGGTTCTGCTACTTCAACTTCACAATTTCACTATTCAACCCTGGAGGTAATTCATTATATAATACCATGTCAGGGGCAGGACTACCCTGAGGATTAAACAGACTGTGGTTCAGATGCCACACACAGCCACTCTATGTGACAGTTAACACCCTCCCTGATGAAAACTGGGGTCAGTCTCAGGTAAAGTGCGGGATTGTTCTACCCACTAGGCAGGTGAGACCAGACCTGACCTAGGTCTGACTGCAAAATGCTCTCCTCTCCACACGCAACTGCTGCTTCTATCCTTTATCGTTTTTTGTAAAGTGTTTCTAAGCACTAAGTTAAGAGAAGCCACAAGACAGCCATATAAATAAAGCCATACTAAAAACAGCAGCACTGGAAGAGACACACACATTCACATGCGAAACAAAGTGAGAGGAATACCAATGGGGACTCAGAGACCAGCCTTACGTCCATAGTTTGGATTCTTGAAATTATTAATAGGACTCTTGTAAATTGGATTTTCTTGCTAAAGTAAAAGAAATAGTTTCTAGTGATTTCATCAGAAAGAAAATCAGCATGCATAGTGTATAAGCATTATAAAACAAAATTCTAATTCTACACTTCTGAGATTCCTAATTTAAAAAAAAAAATCCAACCAAAATGTAGTAAAAGACAAGGTGGTAAAAGGCAAATGACTAAAATTTATTTACAATCTAAAAATACTGAAGAATGTCAACCACTTTCTTGTGTCAAAAGATAAATATAGGAGAGCCAGTATTTAGCCAGCCACTCAACTCCATCCTGAAAACACTAAACCAGCAGAAACCAGTCAAAGCCTGTGCTCACATGGCTTGTTTCTATGGAAAGTGGGGTTTATGAAGATACAATCTAAACACAGTAAAATACACCTCAAGTTCAGTTTCAATGTTTCCAAATCACAAACACAATGACCACAGAGCTCAGACCAAATTCCCTTTAAGTAAGCATTGCTTACTTACTGATCATCTCCCTCCCCTCACTCCAGCCCTAGCAACCACTGACTTATTTTCTGCCCTTATTGTTGTGTGTTTCCCAGAATGTCACATTGGATGGACGCAGTCTGAAAGAGGTAGCCAGAGACACTGGTGATGTCTTTTAAGATCCTGTTTTATATTAGACAACAGGGAAGAGGAGCATATCCAAAATGAGAGCTCATAAGGACTTGATGTAGGGCACACAAAAACACATGTCCTCCAACGTTTTACCACAGCAGGACACTGCTTTTCTCAGCAAATGTATTCTTTGAATAACAAATTTTGAAAGAAATTAAATATTTAAAGAGGACTTTAAAAGTCAGCCAGACCATTAGTGAGGGTTACATTTACTTTGTGAGCCAACCTACTTCAGTTGATGTTCTACAACTTACCGTATCCCACTTGGCATTCATTTTCTCCTTTTCGAATTTAGCGAATTCCCTCCTGTCGTGGATTATCATTAAAAGCTTCCATATCAGCAGCAAGGCCAGGCCAATAAGAACAATCCCAGCAACCACACCAGCGACAATGGGAATGATGTCTGGACCAGTAGGACAGTCTAGAAAATAAAAAGGAGATTCATGAGTACGCAAGATTCAACCACAACCACACAGCCGGCCAGGATCTTCAGACTCAAGTGATGTGCACTATTCCCAAAAGTGAGTTTGCAAGACTGTAGGACACATGCTTGGTAAAAGTCACTTACCTGGGGGGACAGGGATGGTGAAAGGGGAGTTAAGTCTTTACTCCTGAAGACTGAAAATATTTAAAAACATAACAGTATCAAAAAATTAATCAAACCTGGTGGGGCATGGTGGCTGGCATTCGCCTTTAATCCCAGCACTTGGGAGGCAGAAGCAGATGGATCTCTGTGAGTTCAAGGCCAGCCTGGTCTACATAGCGAGCTCCAGGCGAGCTAGGACTAAAGGGAGACCCTGTCTCAAAAAGACCAAAGAAAAAATTAATAAATAAATAAATAACCAAGCCTTTTATCCCAGCACTCTGGAGGCAGAGACGGATGGATCTCTATGAGTTTACAGCCAGCCTGGTCTATATAATGAGTGCCAGGCCAGCTGGAGCTGCAGGAAAACCCTGTCTTAAAAATACAAATAACAACAATAATAATAACCCAAAGCATACCAGATGTGGTGGCACACGCCTTTAATTCCAGCATTGGTAAGCATCTCTCTGGTGAATATATGTAAGATGGAGGCCATCCTGATCTACAAAGTTCTAGGACAATGGGCACTACAGAGAGATGTCTCTCTGTCTCGTCTCTTCTCTCTCTCTCTCTCTCTCACACACACACACACACACACACACACACCCCAAATATAATTAAGAGAATATAAGAGAATATATTCATTATAAGTTACTAACCAATGATAAAAGACATTAGGTGGCAGAGGCCAGAAACTTGTCACAAGTTCCAGGTCAGCCTGAGTAACATATGTAGTGAGTTGAAGGACAGCCAAGAGCTATGTGGCAAGACTGTCTCAAAATCAAAAATTGAGAGAGACAGACAGTCAGAGACAGAGACAGAGAGAGAGAATATGAATGAGGAGGACTAGTCTACATGTTGGGATACTCCACGTTCATGAATCAGAAGACAGCCCTGCAGGCAGAATTGGCCCATCAAATTAAGGTGCTTGTTGCCAAGCTTGACCACCTACCTAAGTTTGATCCCTGGGACTCACATAATAGAAGGAAAGACTCTATTAAGTTGTCCTCTGACCTTTAAACCCAGGCTGTGTGTGGAACACCCCACCCCACCCCACCCCACCCACACACACACACGTAAAAAGTAAAATAAGAGGAGAAAGCATTGTCAAGGTGGCATTTCTCCTGGACTTGATCTGTAACCATTACAGGATCAGTTATGGTCTTGTCAAGACTGTCATAGAAATCAGTAAGCCTCTACTTAACACAAGACCCTGGGTTCCTTCCCCAACACAACAAAAAGAGCAACAACACCTACAAGAAGAGGCACACCAGAAGTTTCATTGTAAAAAAAATGTTTAGGTTTAACCTGACAGAAAGTTAATGGGTACACCCTTACCAAATATCATGCTCGTTTAGTATGTATAATTTTGAGGTTTTTATGGTAGGTAAGAAATTAGGTGAAAAAAAGACTAGTAATAAAGTTCCAAGAGAATGTAACTGACTAAAAACAGCATGCAGATTAATGGAACAAAACAGAGAGAAACTAGGGTTCACATCTGGTCCCCTCACTTTCTACTAAGGTGGAGAAGGGACTGTTTTCAACAGATGATGTTGGAACTAACTGGACAAACATAGGCAAAAAAAATTGAAATTTACTCATAAGCTAAGATTAAATCAAAGTAGATTATAGGCCTAAATATAAATAAAACAAGAAATCACAGTAGAAAATTCTTTACTCTCTTTGGTTATGTGAGAAGAGTTCTTAAGAAAATAGTAAAAACAAAATCATAAAAGACAACACTAGTCAAACTACTTGATCAAAATTAAACCTCCTGGGGATGGAGGTGCCTCAATGATAAAAGCGTGCCCAGAATGCCCAAAGATCTGTTCTGTACTATACTTGAGCATCAGGAAAGAAGAAAAACAAAAAGCTCCTTGTGTTCAAAGTCACAGCTAAGAAAGTAAAAAGACACAAAAGCATATGCTGCTCTTCATAGAGCTCCTGTCTGGTTATGCAGAACAGTACAGAGATTTTTAAAGATGTATAGGGCCAGCCAGATGGCTAAGTGGCTAATGGCATTTGCTGACAAAGCTGATGACCTGGCTTTGATCCCTAGGACCCACATGGTAGAAGAGGAATCAACTCCATAAAGTTGCCCTGTGACACAGGCACACGTTCAGGCATACAGAAACAAACAAATTCTTTAAAATAAGTAAAAGTCGAGAAGTTTTCTATTCTGCTAGACAGATGCTTATCACGTGCTTCAAAATATGTCCACACAAAAAAACCTCTATACTACTGTAGGGAATAACAGAGAATGAACAAAAAGACGCTAGAAAAGCCGGTTAAGAAGTGCTGAATTTCCAAAAAGTAGAACAAACTCACTTAGCATTATCCTTTAACAACTTCTCTTCCCAGTACTCAAACCTAAACCAAGCTCAGATAATACCATCAACAATGACACTGCTTCTAAGGGCAGAGCACTGCATTTAATCAAGATTAAATGATCCACTTGGGAAACTTAAATTTTGATTTCTTTCATCCTTGTTTCTTATATAGTCAGCCAAACATTAAGCTCTGAGAAGAAAATTTCCTAACATGAACCTACACTAGTAAGAGTCCGAGACTGTCTCCAGTATTAGAAACCTGAACACAGAAAAGGTCTCCAAGAGCGAAGACCTGATCCCCCCCACTCTACCTGGAGTCTCCACAACATGAACAATGGCTTCGTTGTTCCCATTCACTGAATAGGTGAAGTAGAACCAGCAGTCGTCCACATCCTTCTCCTTGCAGTGCGTCACTGGATCAACCTGCACCGGCTGGGGCAACTTCTCCCGGCTTTCTACTTTGGTGAGATTGAAATGTGAGCATTCCTGGACACAGGTGTCTTTTTTTTCTCCTTTGTTGAAGGCTCTGCACTGAACACATTCTCTGTTAAAACAGAAATTGGTATTGTTATACTTAAAATTCTATCACGTAAGATAAATTTTCTTACAGTGTTTAGTGTACTATACTAACTCAGTGGCGTACGTTCAGCAACAAAACTCCAGTTTCTATCAGCCACAGCCAAGCCACTGTCACTAGGTCAGCATCACTTCAGCTGGCAGAGCTGTAGCCAGAGGGGAAGGGCTGGTACGGAGTTCTCCTGATCCACCCTGGACCAAGTCTACTGGCAGCAAGGCATGCAGGACCATGACTATGGAAGCTGCTCCAAAGAATGTGCCCTCCACTGGGGGAGGGCCTGTGGCCAGGTGACACGGGCAGCCCTGTGGGACACACCTGAGAATCCACTCTGATTCCCTCGTGTTGGAATCTGCAGGCCTAGCACTGGGAGGCTGAGGCAGGAAGTCTCAAGTTCAAGGACAGCTTGGGCTCCATAGCAAGACACAGTCTCAAGACAAAATAATCATGGAAAAAGAAATCACCAAATGGGAAGCATTTCATTATTATAAAAGCAAAAAAAATGTTCTCTTCCTGCTGTTACCGGTCATTCCGAATGTTGGGTTTCCC
This sequence comes from Rhizomys pruinosus, assembly GCA_009823505.1. Lineage (NCBI taxonomy): Eukaryota > Metazoa > Chordata > Mammalia > Rodentia > Spalacidae > Rhizomys > Rhizomys pruinosus. The sequence goes on along the minus strand of VZQC01011742.1, from coordinate 5,410,262 downwards.
ATGGGGTCAAAAGACCTCAGTATATGATTGAGACGGGAACACAGGGAGCAGAAATCAGCTATGAGCACGTCTCTGCTTTTAGTTGTGTGTGAATTTTATAAATGCAGAGATAAAGCATTAACACAAGTCAACATGTGTCAGTGAACAAATTTTAGCAGTGCAATTTTTAACAATTTCAGTAAACCTGGTAAGTTTTCCTAGGTGACACTAACATTTGGGGTTTTTCCTTAAAATATGCTAATCTCCAAAATTAAATTTAGCTTTATTAGACTTCAAATTAAAAATCACAATAAAGAAGTAAATGTGGGGCTGCTAAGATGGCTCAGTTGATGAAGTGTGCACATCACAAACACGAGGACCTGACTTTGGGTCCCTAAAACTCATGTTTAAAAAAAAAGGGGGGGGCGCGTGAGGGCCCACATTTGTAAGCCCAGCACTGAGGAGGCAGACAGGTGGCATCTAGGAGATGGTGAAGTTGTAGGTGAAGTAGGGACCCTGTCACAAAACAGGAAGGCTCCTGAAACAACATCATGCACGTGTATCCAGGTGTGGATGTCCCCCACACAAAACTTAAAAAAATAAAGGTTAAAAAGAACTAGCCCTGCTGGGCATGGGGGCTTTAATCCCAGCACTCAGGAGACAGAGGCAGGAAAATCTCTGAGTTCAAGGTCAGCCTGACCTATAAGAGTGAGTTCCAGGCCAGCTCAGGCTACAGGGAGACCCTGACTCAAAAAGACCAAAAAAAAGAACTAACCCTACATCTCAAAATATAACATAAACCATAATAAATTAAGCAATGCACTATTGGAAATCATAATTTATCAAGGGGAAAACCTTGGCAAGATCAGGCAAACTGGACTGGAGTATATCTCAGTGGTAAAGTATAGAGTTCTATCCCTAGCATCAAAGTTTAAAAACAAAACAAAACAAAACAGGATAACAATCCCATTCAAACTAAGTAACAACGAAAATTCATCATATAACAACTGCAGATACAACACTAGTACAGCTCTCACGACACAATTCAGTGCCAGTAATACACGCTTGCTATTAAGAAATGAAAAGCAAGCCAGGCGTGGTGGCACACACCTCTGGTCCCAGCACCTGGGAGGCAGAGCCAGGTGGAGCTCTGTGAGATCAAGGCCAGCTGGGGCTACAGGACGACTCTGTCTCAAAAAAAAAAAAAGAAAAAGAAAAAGAAAAAAAAGAAAAGAAAAGAAAAGAAAAGCAGATTTCTTTGCAGCATATGTATTTTACTTATAGTATCATGTATCAGCACTTCCACTGGCTCTACTGGTAAGACAGTGGGTGCTGGGGTTAGCAGGATGAGTGATGACTAGTCCAAACAGCTAGGAGATACTTACTTATGCTCAGCACAGACACCAAGGCAGGTCTGACATGTCTCACAGGTTGGCCCTTGAAACTTGGGATCTGTGCACTTACAGACACCACACTCACAGATGCCCCGGCCATTGCAGATCTGGCCATTTATTGCTACACATGGAGTAGTGTCCAGAGAACAGTCGCATGCACTGCCAGTGTAATTGGGAAAGCATTCACACACACGACACCTGCAAATACCATTTCCTGCAATGAAAAACATCTTCTCAAAATAATGTTAAACTATATCACCATGGCAATAGCTCTCAAGTAAAAATAAAGCCACAACATAGACAAAAATGGACCTGAGGCCCTGCCCCTCTGCTGCTTGCTTGCTAAGCAGCTCTTCAGACGTCTCACTACACCAGAGGGGCTCGCGCTGCGTCACTGCTTTCAGTGTTTGGCTCACCTCCACAAATTAAGCCATTGGATCTATCACAGTTGAAATTATCACACTCGCAGAATTTGCCAGAGTAAATTTCATTTGTATTATCTCTCTTCCTACAAACACACTGTCCACAGACACACTCTCCGTTGTTGCTACAGATTTCTGAGCTGTTTTCCTTTCTGCAGTAAGCATCCATGTCTTCACTGTTCACTTCATCCGTGCTACACTCACAGTGTCTCCCAACGCGTCCTTCATTACACCTACAGAAAGAGTCAAAATTATAATCACATGAAAAAGAAACAAGACGACCATCTCTTTGCACCACCAACCTACCAGGTGAGCACATTTGTGCCTCACATGCAGATGTGTAGAGAAGCACACGTTGCACAGATGTGCACAGGCATGCAGATGTGTAGAGAAGCACACATCACACAGACGTGCACAGGCATGGCAGCCACTTAAGGAAACAAGTTCTTACAGAACATGCAGTGATCTGGAGAAACTCATTAGAAACGAACCATTCTGATTAAAATGAAAAATAGTCCACCAATGAACAAACAAGGATCCAGAAAAACAGAATAAACTCATTTATAAGAAGAATAAGACATATTCTTAAGTAATGTCAATTATTTTACTTTTACAGGCTAACTACTCCAAGTTTCAAGCAATGGTCCAAATGTTAACCTGGAAAGGCATGAAAAATATACCCCAAAGGTTGAAAAATATATTGAGTATATAAATTGAAATATGAGTGGTGGTGCACGCCTTTAATCCCAGCACTCGGGAGGCAGAGGCAGGCGGATCTCTTGTGAGTTCAAGGCCAGCCTGGTCTACAGAGCGAGCTCCAGGCCAGCTGGAACTAAAAGGAGACCCTGTCTCAAAAATAAAAAAAATAAATAAAATAAATAAAAAAAATGAAATATGACTAGCACTACCTAAAAGCAAATTTACTCCACAGGTGTAGACTTCAACCCTTCCATATATATATTTTGGAACATTAGTGTTCATGGACATTAGATAAAATGATTCAGTATAACATAAGCAAAGAGAAGGCAAAGACTATCCAAGAAAATCTTTGTTGAAATGACATTTTACTAAAATTAGATATCCATAGCCGGGCGTGGTGGCGCATGCCTTTAATCATAGCACTTGGGAGGCAGAGGCAGGTGGATCTTTGTGAGTTCAAGGCCAGCCTGGTCTAGAGTGAGTTCCAGGACAGCTGGGGCTACAGGGAGACCCTATCCCAAAAAAAGACCAAAAAAATAAGTATAAATAAATAAATAAATAAATGACAAGGAAGCCAGTGAGATGGTTCAGTGAGTAAAGGCACTTGCTGCCAAGCCTGAAACCTGGAGTCATACCCAGAAGTCACATCATAGGAGAGAACCTACCCACACAGCTGTCCTCACTTCCATATGTCTGCATGGCAAATGTGCACTCACACACATAACATACAGTTAAAAAAAATTTAAGTAGCCAGGGTATACTTTAATTTTAGTAGTGTGCACATTCTGAAAACACTGTTTTACTCTTTATCCCAACAATACAAAATTTAAGCAGTCCAAGGTAAACGTTATTTCTTTCTACTTCACAGATAAAATTGCCATCTAACACTGAGCATGTGGCCTCTCTGGCTGTAGGAGACACACTAAGTTAGAGGATTATGGATTTGAAGTCAGCTTAGGCAACACTAGAAGGACCCTTTCATCCAAAGAAAATCTAAAAGCTTAAAAAAAAAAAATCACCATTCTCAGTTTGGTTCTTTTCCCTATAAATGTATTTTATGACATCTTATTTGGCTCCAGAGAATTGGGACTGCCACCACAGGAGGACAGCTCACAAAGGCCGCTTTAAGGAAGTATAGAACGCTGCCTGCCTGACTGTGAAAGCCTCACTGAGAAGTAATGAGCAGTTAATAACAGGAAGAAGGGTGAAGATGGGGAAAGGGGCCTGAACGTAACCAAAATACATGGAGTAAAATTCTCAAAGAATCAATACAAATATTAGAACTGTGAAGATCCTAAAATTCAGTTTGTGAGAAACAGTTGTTGGAACAAACCATTTCTTTGTTCTGGACAACTGTTCTCTATGATTTCCCAAATGCACTAAGTCTTCTGTACCTCTGCTGCTCCGCAGGGCGTCACTCACCTGCAGGCCCCGCACTCGAACGTCCCGTTCCCCTCGTGGCACTGAGGGCTGGCGGGGAGGCCTCGGCTCTGGCACTCGCACTCACAGATGAACTTGAGAATGACCTCGACTTCTTCATTAAAGCCCAGAGGCTTAATTTTAATGGTTTCGGAATCCTTATTTGGACATTTATTTGCAGTTATGCTAATTTCAAATTGAACCTTGAAAGGAAAAAAAAAATCAGATTAACAATTTAGCAACGAATATAAAAGGAATCAAAAACTACTCATGTCTTTTAATGTTTCTTATATAAGAAACTGTTTTTTCTACAGAAATGCTGGCACAGCATACCTCGTCACCAATGGAAATGTTGGAACACTTTCGCCCATTTTCTCCAGTCCCATTCACCCCATTCTTGCAGTAGGATTTGTAACTTATTGTTACTCCTTCTGGCAATTTGCTGTTTTCCAGTATGACTTCTGAAGAAAGAGACTAAAACAAAGACTAATCATGAAAAGGGAAGACAAATAAAATACTACTTAAATACATAAAACAATGGATAAAATAAATGGTCACAACAAAAACTACCATTTCAGTACAGCTCACTGCAACTGAGTGGCTGGAAAATCCAGAGCCAAACACTTCGTCCACCTTCAAAATACACACACTGGAAGTGTTTCTTTACTATTCAGCTAAAATGCTAATAATAATAAAACCCAGAGGTCTGACATGGATCATGAGTCCTAAGGCTAGCGAAGATACTTGCCATCCACAGTATCACAGTGCTGGCCTCTGGCCTGCCCACCTCCAGCTAACGCACAGCCAGAGTAGACGGAGCCAACAATCAACTCTGTAGGCTGGTAACACAGAACCACTACAGTCTTGCTCACCCATTCAATATCCCTATAGGCTGCAAAGAACTGGGTTCACTCATGGGTAGCACACTTTCCAAGCAGCCATGAGGTTACAGGGTCAGTTCTCATCACTGCCAAAAAATAAAAAATAAAAGGATAGCCTAAGAAGGATTCAAGCCAGTGCTTACTGAAAATACCAGACACCTCAGGACAAATAAAGGAGGGACAGTGAAAAGCTCTTGTCACTCACACCCCTATAAGGACAGGACTGAGGAAAACAATCTGTTCAGACAAGACAGGGCTGCTCGATGTCAGTACTGGGGAGGCAGACACACAAGGACCTCTGAGAATTATTTGAGGACAGTGCCTGGCTAGAGATCCCCAGTACATAGCTCCGCCAGGTGCATCCAATACCTGAGGTACAGGAGCAGGAAGTGGAGCACAGAGGGAGAGTAGGACGGGATGGAGGCGAAGGAGCGAAAGCGCGAAGGGAGAGGAGAGTAAGGAGGAATGAGGAGAGTCAGAGGGAGAGGAGGAGACGGCGTAGTGAGGGAGGGAGGGAGGGAGGGAGGGAGGACTGGTATGGGAAAGACATGGAACAACTAGAATCTTCAAACCTTTGCCAAACTATTCTGAAACCAGATCTTTCCAAAACGTCTGGAGACCCCCAAACATGTAAAATAAAAGATCAAAGCCAGACATGTTGTAGCAACATAATCCCAGCACTTGCAAAAGAGGAAGCAGGAGGATCAGAAGTTCAAGGCCAGACTGGGCTCCATGAGATGCTGTTGTATTACCTTAGATGATATTATGTTAGGTTACATCTTACAAGACAACAGGACATGGACTTTCAGCTCTGAAATTCAGCTCTGTCCTCTGGGCTTGCTGAAGTGTACTTAGTAGGGCACACTTACGTTGTATGCGTCGATGATCAACTGGATCACATTACTAGAGTTTGAAGAAAGGGTGCCCACTGCTGACTTAGGAATCAAATTTTTCAGTTCCTGGAATTAAATAAATCATGTAAACCACAAACATTATTTACTTAACCACTTAGAATCCACTGGAAAGTAACCATTATTTAGAAACCTAAGTTCTCTATTCATTTCCTAAGTAACTTTAAAAGTCAAACCTAGGGGTGGAGGGATGGCCTAGCGGTTAAGAGCGCCAACTGCTCTTGCAGAGGACCCGGGTTCGATCCCCAGCACCCACATGGCAGCTGAGAACCATCTGTAACTCCAATTCCAGGAGAACTCCAGTTCTAGGGGAATCAGACACCCTCTTCTGACCTCTGCGGCATTGCACAACGGGGGTACAGACAGTACATTCATACACATAAAAAAATAAATAAATAAAAAAGAAATTAAAAAAAAAAGTTAAAAGCAATCTTTAAAAATAAAAGTCAAACCTAAAAAGGACAACAGTTCTAATAATATGATTAAAATGAACATAAACAACTTCTGTAAAGTTCAGTCTAGCTACCCAGCATTTCCTGCATTTCAATTCAGAAATAATTTTGCCACTAATAAGGAAACAATTAAAAAGATCTAGAACTTTATTCTTTTCACTTCCACCTGTACTTACCTTGTAAACAGGCTGAAATTCTTCAGTGACTGCAAAAATCGTTTGAATGTTATTTTCACTCAGTTTCTGGACAAGGTGAGCGATGGAAGGGTAATCCTAGGAAATCAAGTGTATATTTTAGTACACACACACCGTATACTCAAGAGTCAGTCACAGGGGTTTTGTTTGCTTTGTTGTCACTCTGTAGCCCAGGCTCAACTCCCAATTGCTAGGCTTTCAGTGTTTGGTTTGGATACGTAACCATATCACATACACAAGACTAATTTCGGGTAAGAATACCCAATGCAAATCATTGCTGACCTGGGTTTTGTGTGTTTGAGTTTCTCTCTAGCTCTATTTATGTATGAAAATGTCCATATTAAAAGAGTTTAAGGGACTGAAGAGATGGCTCAGTGATTAAGAGCACTGGCTGCTCTCACAAAGGACCTCAGTTTGAATTCCAGCACCCACACGCTGCTAAGAACTATTTGGTAACTCCAGTTCCAGGAGAATCCAACACCCTCTTCTGATCTCCATGGGCCCTACGCAACACGAGTGCACTTATTTATGTAATTTCAGGCAATATTCATACACACAAAAATAAAAAGTAATTATTTTTTAAAAAAGGTTTTAAAAGTAAGATAATCTATGTACATTAAAGGTGAGTGAAGTGAAATTGGGAGACAAACAATAGCTAAAGGCTCTATTATCTAGCACTGAAGACCAAGATTCACCAGCACTGAACTTCTATGCTGAGTAATTTGCTTATACTTACTTTCAATAAAATAAAAGCCAGACTATCTTTTAAAGTCATATAGATACACACAGAGAGGGCAAGCCTTGTTAAATTGTATGTTTGGAAATACCACTAGAGTTGTTGAAACACGACATATTCGAGAAAGGACCAGGTGGGTCTCAGCACCTCTTTCACCAAGAGAGGGTGGCACCATGCCAGAGCTTCATAAACAGCAACACAGTTCTCCTGGACCAGGGGAGGGGCCACAGTTCCCAAAATAAGAAAGCTGCAAGCCCAGTCATCCGCAGTATGCTGAGTGTTACACACAAAACCCTCCTGAACTTGATCACTAGGTGAGGGCTTAAGCACTTACATAGTAATGGCTCATTGTATACATGTTATCTTCCAGGTGACACTGGCCATCATTGGGTAAAACAATGCCACCAAGTTTCCCGTCTCCAGCAAAGTGAAACCCAGCATCCGTGGAAAACACCAGCAGCCGTGTTACATTTCTCCAGCCAATCAGTGACTTCAAAAAAAAGAGATCAACTGTGAAACACTACTCACAATAACTCAACCTAAATCCTCGCAGGGTTATGAAAGCTACAGCTGCACTTTTAACCTAATTCCTTATCTTTATATCTTCTTGTCCCAATGCTAATGTTGCTGATCAGTGCAGAGAGACCATAGGTGACACCCCCCACACTGCACAGCTGCTTCTTGCTGGCTGTCCATATGGACATCTCTCAGCTCAGAGCCTACCTTTTAGTGGAGGTACTGAGTATTTGATGAATACACAGGGACTCAATCTCCACCTCCCATTACCCACTACTGGGTCTTGTTCACCTCCACCCTGCCTTGCACTGCTGCTATCTCCTATACCAAATACCTCCTTTATCAGCCCTCTCCGCTATGTTAGGGTTCCCTTTTCTTTAGTTTTTTCTGTTGTTCTAAAACATGGAATCACATAGTCCAGCTGGCCTCTAGCCTATGTACCTGAGGATGGCCTTGAACTCTTCTTAATCCTCCTGCCTCTACCTCCCAAGTGCTGGCATCTATACACATGTACCACCATGTCTAGCTTCCTTTCCTTATTGTAGGGAAAACTGTCAAAGAATGTGCTCTGCTTTAAATCCATTCGAATTCATAAACTCAGTTCATTTGTATACCATCCTATTCAACAAAGAATTTAAAGTAGAAGTAAAATCCTCCTTAAAGGCAGAAACTGAGTTTCTCCATGCTAATCATCTTTCAAAGGCAAGTTATCTGTTCCTTTGCCTCTAAAGTATGACAGATTCAGAGAGTTAGTCACAGCCACAGGCTCTGGTTAGTTTGATCCCATCAGTTAAGGCAGGGACAGAGGTAGCCCAGAAAGTGCTCCCTACACAGTAAAGACAAACAAGCCAGAAAATACAGAGGGCTGAGGTCAGTGCCTACCTGGAATACCATTCTTTCTTCAGCTTTAAAAGCTAAGGTTAAATCATAACCACTTGCTGACAAGTCAGAAGTGAGGGCAATAGACAGTATGTGCTGAGTGTTTACGAGTCCCTCATAGAGATCACTGGCCTGAAACTACATCCCTGCCTTTGCCATCCCAAAAGCCTACCTTCACTTACTATCTGGGATGTTAGCATATGAACAGTAAGTACACCAGATAAACTTTATTTCACCTTACAATGTTTTCTACTTTCATCCTCAGTAAAAGATCCTTAAGAGCCTGGAGTAATGGTGCAGGCCTGTAATTCTAGTACTCAGGAGGTAAAGGCAGAAGATCTCCACATGTTCAAGGATAGCCTGGCCCACATAGCAAGGCTAGATCTCAAAAAGTAGAACCAGGGGCTGGAGAGATGGCTCAGCAGTTAAGAGCACTGACTGCCCTTGCAGAGGACCCAGATTCGATTTGCAGCACCCACATGGCGGCTAAGAACCATCTTATCTATGGCCATACCACCCTGAACTCCCCCGATCTTGTCTAAGAACCATCTTAGACCAGGCATGGTGGCGCATGCCTTTAATCCCAGCAATTGGGAGGCAGAAGCAGGTGGATCTTTGTGAGTTCAAGGTCAGCCTGGTCTACATAGCAAGCTCCAGGCCAGCTGGGACTAAAGACCCCTGTCTCAAAAAGACCAAAAAAATAAAAATGAAAAGTAGAACCAAAATACTGCCCCCATCATCAAAAAATACCAGTGGTCTGGGCATATACCATTAATCATGGCACTCAAGAGGCAGGGGAGGCAGATCTCTGTGAGTTCCAGGCCAGCTGGGGCTAACAGAGAGACCCTCTCTCAAAAATATATATATATATATAATCTTTTATATATATATATATATATGTTGTATATGTGTGTGTGTGTGTGTGTTTGTGTGTATACATATACACAAGTCCCTGGTCCAACAGAACTAACTTGCAATCCCTGAAAACCTTAAAATTAAATCAAACTACTCCTCACAATACATGTCACCATATAGTTTCTATACTAGGCCTTTCCAGAACAATGAATGACCTAAGGAACCTGAAGTGAAACCTAACTCCACAGCACATTCAGGGTCCCGAGTTCTATCTCCAGTACAGACCCACATCTCAGCCTCTTCCAAACCCCAAACCAGCCAAAGTACGGCTAAACTGCCCCACTATTTCAAATGGTCAGCACTCTGACCTATAAGACTCTTTGGAGCAAAGTACTACCCAGGTTCAAATACAGATGCAGTGACTAGGTACACGGGAAAAGTAGTGGTGGTTGAAGGGGACTTAAAAGATTAACAACTATACCTCTTGGGAGTAATCTGATATTACAGAATCTACTGCCATTTTTTTTCTATTAACTTTAATAAAGATGCACTTAAAAATCCTGTAGACAAAACAAACAGTCCTGTGTAGAAAATCACTTACTCCACAAACTGCAACCTGCATGATTGCATCAAAACCACCTTCTGGAGAATCCAAGTTTCCAGAAATGCGCTGTTGACCAACAAGTGAATTGAATTCATCTCCTTTCTCAGTAAGATTGAGCACATTTTTGTAGCTAAATGGGCTGGTGCAGTTCTGCTCACTCGTGCAAGGGTTCTTGAGCTTTGCTGGGGTTGTACTAATATATGGCATCACAGTTTTCTCCACAAATGAGCCAAATCCTAAAAGACAAAACACACTTGGAGAGATGAACAGAGAAAAATATAAACCACAGCAAATGTGGAGGTCAAAAAACAACTTGCAGGAGTCAGTTCTCTCCCTCCACTCTACGGGTCCTGGGGATTGAACTCGGTCATCAGATTGGCAACAAGCACTCTTACCTGCTGAGCCATCTCACCAGCCCTCCATGTACATCTTGTTAAAAGCCTAGTTTGGGGGCTGGAGAGATAGCCTAGCGGTTAAGAGCGCCGACCACTCTTACAGAGGACCCGGGTTTGATCCCCAGCACCCACATGGCGGCCGAGAACCGTCTGAAACTCCAATTCCAGGAGAACTCCAGTTCCAGGGGAATCTGAGACCCTCGTCTGACCTCCGCGGCACTGCACGACACGGGTGCACAGACCTGCATGCAGACAGTACATTCATACACATAAGGAAATAAATAAATTAATTAATTAATTAAAAAATTAAAAAAAAAAATAAGCCTAGTTTGGGGCTGGAGAGATTACTTAATGAGAGACCCTGTATCAAAAAATAAAGTGAAGTCGGGCATGGTGGCACTCGCCTTTAATCCCAGCACTTGGGAGGCAGAGGCAGGTAGATCTCTGTGAGTTCAAGGGCAGCCTGGTCTACATAGGAAGCTCCAGGCCAGCTGGGGCTGCAGGGAGACCATGTCTCAAAAATGACCAAAAATATAAAGGGAAATGCAACAGAGGAAAACATCCTTCATCAACCTTCATCACCGCATGCAGGTATGGAAAAGGGTCTGAGTAGCACCAAGGCTTACAGAGATGAAAAGCATTAATGTTCCCAACATTCCTACCGATTCGGAAGTCTGAAGTAATCGTCTCCATTTTGCGCATGAGATCCGTCCCTAGACTCTTCACGTTCTCCAGATCATCCTTCATCGAGTAGGAGAGGTCCATAAGATAGTAGAGATCAATGGGATAGTCTTCAGCTCTCTTAAATTTTAATGTAAACTTCTGAGGCTCCCCTAAGGATTTAAAAATGAAATTAGCTGGCCAGCAATCAAAAGCAAATGAAAAAAATAGTTTAAAAAAAAAGGAAGAAAAAAAATCAATTTACAGGGTAAACACTACAGTATTAAATGTGTAATTTTTACAAAAAACTAAGAATTCTGTAAGCAACTTAACAGGAATGCACTTGACTTTTTTCACTATGTACTCCTAACATTAGGACTTAGGGAAGCAAAGATGATAAAGATAGCACTCCCACTAAATAACAGACCAGACACAAATAACTGGCTCTGCTGGAGTCTGGATCTGCAAAAACAAATGCGCCAACACTACTGGGAGGGGACAGTAAGTTTGAGAGGTAGGGATTAATGGAAGGTTGGGGTTATTGATGATATGTCCTGGAGGGAGCCTGAGGGACTAGTCTCCTCCTCTCAAAGTATCACCTCCCAGCTGGGAGGCACACAACTAACTGCTCCCACCATGCCATGCTACGTCACTACAACCCCACAACAACAGGGCCAGTAGATCACCGATGGACACTTCTGAAACTATTGGTCAAAATAAGCTTTTTCTCCTTATAAACCAATTTCAGTAGTTGTTACCATAACAAAGAGCTGATATACACAAATTTATAATTATGAGGAAAACAATATCATCAATTTTGGTAGAACAGAATAAAGGCAGGGTACACTGTAGGGTTCAACTGAGAGTTCATGAGTGAACTGTTCTCAGTGTTATCAAGATACCACTAGATGTAGGTAAATAGGAACCTGGATTTACGTTAGAGAGCTGGAAAAATAAATTATAGAGGCAAAGAGATTAGTTAAGAAACTACAGAAAAATCAGCAGGAGATGAAGCTCTGAATTAAAAGAAGGAAAGTAGGAGAGTTAAGAGTGCTGCTCACGGGGCTGGAGAGATGGCCTAGCAGTTAAGAGCGCCGACCGCTCTTACAGAGGACCCGGGTTCGATCCCCAGCACCCACATGGCAGCTGAGAACCATCTGTAATTCCAATTCCAGGAAAACTCCAGTTCTAGGGGAATCCGACACCCTCTTCTGACCTCTGCGGCATTGCATGACACGGGTGCACAAACCTGCATGCAGACAGTACATTCATACACATACAGAAATAAAAAATTAAAAATTAAAAAAAAAAAAAAGAGTGCTGCTCACTTAAAAATCGCAGGGGCCAGGATGCAGCCTAGGGGACGATGGGATGCAGCCCAGGGGACGATGGGATGCAGCCTAGGGGACGATGGGATGCAGCCCAGGGGACGATGGGATGCAGCCCAGGGGACGATGGGATGCAGCCTAGGGGACGATGGGATGCAGCCCAGGGGACGATGGGATGCAGCCTAGGGGATGGGATGCAGCCTAGGGGATGATGGGATGCAGGCCCAGGGTAGAGCACATGCCCAGCATATAAGTGATCCTGAGTGCTATCATAAAACAAAACTCTTAGAAAACGCAGGAGAAAATGAAGGTTTGGGGGAAAAAGTATTCATTTGTAAGGTACAGCTTTTTCTACTTGGACTTCTGACAAGCAGCTGCAGAAGTGGGTAGAGTTAAACTGAAGACCTGTGTGGCTGCAGCATAAGAGTGGTTTCAATGGCCTCAGGAAAACCAACTAAAGTGAAATACAGAGACGGGTGAGAAAAAGAAAAGCACAAAAATGAAACAAAGCACTGGCAGGAGACAAGAACGACTAGGGCGACATCCTGGGCTCCTAGAGGAGACGAGAACGACTAGAGCGACATCCTGGGCTCCTAGAGGAGACGAGAACGACTAGAGCGACATCCTGGGCTCCAAGAGGAGAGCCACTCTTACCCCTTGGTGGAGAAAGGTTTAAAGAAGAATGCTGAGGAAAACAATCTAGACTTAGTCATAAAGGAATGGCCTGGCAAGGACCCTGAAGGTCTATAGCTTCAAGGTGACAGCAATGCTCTGCCAGACAGGTGCAGAAGTAAAGGCCTGTACTAAGTACTCCTCTCCGTGCTATGACACAATTCCTAACAGAAGCAACTTAGGAGAGGAAGGACTCGTTTTGGCTCAGTTTCAGGGAGGCCATGGCAGCTGGGCCAGGCCTGTCCTTAGTAGCAGGACTATGAGGTAACAGCTCTCCACATCTTGGCAGATCGGGAAGCCAAAGCCCAGGCAGGCTGTAACATGCAAAGGCTCACCCCCAGTGAACAACTTCTGCCAGCCACGCCCTACCAACTAAGGGTTCCTCAAACTCACAAAACTGCCATCAACAAGGGTTCACATCATCAGGTTGATGTGACATGAGCCTGTGAGTGACATTTCACATTCAAACCATAACAATGCCTACGTCCCAGGCTGAAGTACAGCCAGGCAGAGAATAAGGAAAGGAGCATGCCATCCCCCTGAGAGGATGGAGATGGGAGACAGACAGAAGTACTGCTTGTTTCAAATGGACTGCCACAAATACTCTAAGAACTTTAACATTTAAATGGTACTGAACAAATGAATGGATTAAATGCTGCTTTTGTATTGTGAAATTATAGCACTGCATGGACATTATCATTTTTAAAACTAAATTGAATTAATGCCCCCTGAATCTTTAACAGTATTTGTTTCTGACATAAAGCAACATTTAACATTGAAAGTATATGTGTTACACAAATTGCTAGATCTACAAAAAGAAAATTCTAAAATTTAACCTAAGCCATATCTTCAGCTGCCAGTCCATTTCTGAAAATGAGCCCAAGACAGAAACTAGCTATAGGCTTATATAAAGTTGCTATGAAGGGCCAGGCGTGGTGGCACAAGCCTTTAATCCCAGCACTTGGGAGGCAGAGGTAGGCGGATCTCTGTGAGCTCTAGGCCAGCTGGGTCTAAAGGGAGACCCTGTCTCAAAAATACCAATTAATCAATCAAGTTGCTGTGAAAGCAGTGGACAGAGTACCTGATCGAAGCCGCAAAACCAGCTGCTGCGGTTGGATCTGAGTGATATCTTCTGGTTGGAGCTTTTCTGCCAGCCCTTTGGGGCGGTTGGTGACATTTTTATTCTTCTTTATATTTTTGGAGCCTCTAGGATTCTCAATGTCATCTGGGTGGCAACCTTTCTTTTTTAAAGCTTCTAAATCATCACATCGTGCAGAAGTAGGCATTCCTTCTTGTAGAAACGTCTAAATGATATACACAACACTGGAATCAATATAGTGTTAACACTTAAATATTTTTACATGACTATAATTGCAACGTAAACAAATTACAAACATCAAATGACAGGGCATTTATTTTCTTAAATTTTTTATTTTTTTGTGTGTATTTCATACATAACTTCTCAATCAGTCTTAATCGTCTTTATATCCCCTTCTCCAGTGGCACCCTCCCAGAGCCCCCCCCAATGTAGTTCCTACATTCTGTCATTTGTGTTAGGCCCTATTGTGCCAAATTAATCTCCCCAGCCATTACTCAGTCCCAGTTCATCCTCTGAGCTCCAGCCAGCCTATCTGGAGTCCTTTGCTTAAAGAAATCCAGTTCTTCCTCGCCCAACTGTAATTAGCTGCCAATATTTCTTCAGCTAAGATTGGGTTCCATTATCCATTTCTGCACAGAGTCCTTCCTTCATCCACATTATAAGTGCTTTTTTTTTTTTTATCTAAAATTATTTTTATCCCAGCACTCAGGAGGCAGAAGCAGGCAGATGTCTGTGAGTTCACAGCCAGCCTGATCTACATCAAGAGTTTCAGGCCAGCTGGGACTACACAGAGACCCTGTCCCAAAAAAAGACACACACACACACACACACAATCACTGCTTTCTTTAAGAAATAACATGATTGGAACTGGAGAGATGGCTCAGTGGTTAAGAGTGCCGACTACTCTTGCAAAGGACCCGAGTTCCATTCCCAGCATCCACATGGTGGCTAAGAACTGTCTTTAACCTGGGCGAGGTGGCACACACCCTTAATCTTAGCACTCGGGAGGCAGAGGCAGGCTGATCTTTGTGAGTTCAAGGCCAGCCTGGTCTACAGAGTGAGTTCCAGGCCAGCTGGGGCTATAGGGAGACCCTGTCTCAAAAA
Source organism: Rhizomys pruinosus (assembly GCA_009823505.1). Classification (NCBI taxonomy): domain Eukaryota; kingdom Metazoa; phylum Chordata; class Mammalia; order Rodentia; family Spalacidae; genus Rhizomys; species Rhizomys pruinosus. The sequence goes on along the minus strand of VZQC01011742.1, from coordinate 5,395,063 downwards.
AAAGGTAATGTGATTATTAAAAATAAGCAAAATCAGCTCTGAGAAGGGAGGATCTAAGTGCATATTTTAAGTCCCATTTTCAGGTTCAGTGTCTAATCACTGCCTACATTCTTCAGTGAAATCGCTTCTCGGCATGGTTACCGGCTTCTCAGCATAGATAAGCCCACACAGCAGATAGTATTTTCTCTAAAACTTTCCCCTGGAAAAGTCCTTAGAAGATGGTTCATATAATACAGCACGCTTCCTAGTACGGTATTTTAGACAAGTAGATGTTCAGGAAAAGTACATTAGCCTAAATACACCCTAATTAATAATAGTACATTTTTTTAAGAATCTACCATAAATTTAGTAACTATTCCTGAAAGTTTGAAAAAAATTTTAGTCCTAGCTAGTTAATAAACTTTTTTTTTTTACATTTTTCCTCAAACTTTTAAAGGTCCTAATAGTATATGAACACACAAAGTGGGGGGCTCAGAGTGGCTCAGTTTGTAGTGTTTGCTGTGCAAGCATGAGGACCACAGTTGAGATCACTAGTACCCAGGTAAAAGCAGACATGTAGGTGCATGTGTAACCCCAGCTCCCCATGCTAAGGATGGAGAAGTGAGTGGGTCCTGCGGGCACAAAGGCCAGCCATCCAGCTGAAACAACAAACTCCAGGTCCAGTGACAGACGCTGTGGTAACAAGAAGGTGGAAAGAAACGGAAAGACATTCTGCCACACACATACACCATAAAAAATAACACGCAATGGTTGTGAAGGCATTTTTGGGCAAATTTAACATGAGAGCATCTATACAATTACCGAAGCAACTGAAAGGGAATTCCCAGGACCAGGTGGGTCAAAACTGCACTACATTTACTTATTATCAAACCTCAAATAGTAACAATGTACAAGATGCTAGTGAATTATACATTTCCGGGGCTGGCCTAGCGGGTTAAGAGCACCGACTCCTCTTGCAGAGTACCTGGGTTCGATCCCCAGCACCCACATGGCGGCTAAGAACCATCTGTAACTCCAATTCCAGGAGAACTCCAGTTCCAGGGGAATCTGAGACCCTCTTCTGACCTCCGCGGCACTGCACGACATGGGTGCACAAACCTACATGCAGACAGTACATTCATACACATAAAAAAAAATAAATAAAATGAAAAAAAAAAAAAAGAATTATACATTTCCACTATTGGGCAATCCAGGAAACCTCCTAACAGCAAAATAGTATCTCATTGCACATATTCCTGAAGACCTTTAATAACTGAGGAATTATGCCCCAAATCTCAGAGGCTAGATAGGATAACCTTCAAGTACAAGTAAAATGGATGCTGATGTCCCAGCAGCTGCCACACATTCAGAACCTTTACAGTGGACCTGCTTTCTAAACTCACCGCTTCTAACTAAAGCACCGGGTAACCAGGAGTTCTATGTCTCGTTTTCCAGAGAAAACAGCCTAGCCTCATCTACATGTCTCCATTTCACCCCAGCATAGTATTTCTAGGGGGAAAGTACCATTAGAAATATTCTGAAATAATGGGGGCTGGAAAGATGACTCAGCAGTTACATGCACTGGTAGCTCTTACAGAGGGCCCAGGTTTGATTCCCAGCAACCGCATGGCAACTAACTGTCTGTAACTTAGGTTCCAGGGCATGTGACACCCTCTTCTAACTCCCACAGGCACTGCACAACATGGATGCACTTAACATAGATGCAGGCAATACACGCATATTAAAAATAAGTATCTTTAAAAAAGAAAAATTCTGAAGTAAAACAAAAACTCTCGTTTTATTTTTCACCTGGGCAAACCAGTTAGGTCCTTAAATTTGGGTCCAAATACCTAGGTGTAGACACACACACTGAACCTTTGACCTTACATATTTTCAAATTGCCTTTTGCAGTATCCATTCAGTGAGTCATTGAAATTTTAGTGATCTTTGTAAAAGGGACCACAAAAGACAAGGTAGAAGGATCTTTAAATAAATGTTAAACCTGATCTCAGTGGGTCATACTAGAACACAAATAACACCAGTATAATTAATGTTAATTTACGCCTCTCCCATCAAAAAAGAAGGAAAGTCTAAAAGTCAAACTAAACGACAAAGGAACCTTTTGTAAAGTTACTACCCAAGAGAAAACATGAGTGACAAACATATTTTAAAAGTGTCTAGTTGCTGGGCATGGTGGAGCATGCCTGTAATCCCAGCACTTGGAAGGCAGAGGCAGGGGGATCTCTGTGAGTTCAAAGCCGGTTTACATAGCAAGTTCCAGGACAACTGGGGCTACAGAAGACCCTATCTCAAAAAGACCATAAAGAAAACAAAGTGCCTAGTACACAAAAGAAAGGAAAGGGGAAAAAAATGAGAAGAGGAAGCATGCAGGAGACCCTGGGCTCCGTCTCTGCCCCCACACAATCCAAAATCTTGGGCAGTAGTAGCACATACCTGTAACTCCAGCAACTCAGAGGGGAAACAAGAGGATTGAGAGTTCAAGGTCATTCTGAGCTACGCAACAAGTTTGAAGTCAGCCAGGGCTACATGTGACCCTGTCTAATGGGGATGGGGTGGAGACACAGTATTCGAGTGGCATTCACCTGTAATTCCAGCACCTGGGAGGCTGCGGCAAAAGGATCAGCAGTTCGAGGCCAGCCTGTGCTATACAGCAAGGCCTTGTCTCAAAGAAATTAGAAAGTAAATGAGGGAAACTAGAGAGAAGGCTCAGTGGTTAAGAGCACTGGCTGCTCTCACAGGACCTGGGTTTGATTCCCAACACCCACATGACAGCTAACAGCCATAATTCCAGTCCCAGGGAATTCAATACCCCCTCTGACCTCCTCGAGGATTCCAAATGAGGGCTCAGGATGTTCAGTTGATAGAACACTTGCTTTGTATGCATGAAGCCCGGAGTTTAACGCCCAGCACTGCATAAACCAAGTATGATGGTGCACATCTGTAATCCCAGCACCCAAAAGGTGAAGGGAGAAAGATCATTAGTTCAAAATCATCCCTGGCCAAGCCAGCATGGTGGTGTGCACCTTTAATTCCAGCACCTGAGAGGCAGAAGCAGGCAGATCTCTGTGAATTCAAGGCTAGCCTGGTCTACAAAAGTCATCTGGGACTGTAGGGAGACCATATCTCAAAAAGACCAAAGTGGGGGGGGGGGTCATTCTTGGCTACAGAGCAAATTCAAGGCCAGCCTGGAACACATGAAAGCCTATCTCTCAAAAACCAGAGCTTGGTTTATGATGAAGCTAGGTCAGTGCTTGCCTTGCTGCACACCCCTGCAGACCCCAGGTAAAAAGCCAGGTGTGGTGACACATACTTGTAACTACCCCAGCTGCACACCCCTGCAGACCCCAGGTAAAAAGTCAGGTGTGGTGGCATGCACTTGTAACCACCCCAGTTGCACACCCCTGAAGACCCCTGGTAGTGTGGTGGCACGCACTTGTAACCACCCCAGCTGCACATCCCTGCAGACCCCAGGTAAAAAGCCAGGTGTGGTGGCATGCACTTGTAACCACCTCAGCTGCATACCCCTGCAGACCCCAGGTAAAAAGCCAGGTGTGGTGGCACGCCCTTGTAACCACCCCAACTACATACCCCTGCAGACCTCAGGTAAAAAGCCAGGTGTGATGGTACACACTTATAACCACCCCAGCTGGGGAGGAGACACAAGACGATTCCTGGGCTCACTGCCCAGCTAGTTAACCTCATCAGCAAACCATGTCAGGAAGAAACCCAGTCTCCAAAAAGCAAAGTGGACAGAACTTGAAGAATGACACCCGAAGTTGACCTCTGACCTCCACACACACATGTTCACATATGATCATGCACATACAATATATACACCCAAAATCAGTAAATGGGAAACTAACAAAAGATGTTTATACTTTGTATAAACATCTGAAAATAAATTATGTTTTACACTAGAGCAATTCTTACTTTATATAATATCATATAGTGCTCAACAGCCACAAGTGTCTAGTACAGACTGTGTCTAACAGCACAGTTCTGACCATCACAGACTATTCAACAAACATTGATTTAAAAATGCTAATTCTGCCAGGCGTGGTGGCGCACACCTTTAATCCCAGCACTCCGGAGGCAGAGGCAGACAGATCTCTGTAAGTTCAAGGCCAGCCTGGTCTACAGAGCGAGCTCCAGGCCAGCTAGAACTAAAAGGGAGACCCTGTCTCAAAAAAAAAAGCTAATTACTTTTTTAATTAATTTTTATTTATGTGTATGGGTGTTTTGCCTGCTTGCCTATATGTCCAGTGCCTAAAAAGGCCAGAAGGAGCTGTCAGACATGAAACTAGAATTACAGGCAGTTGTAATCTGCCTGATGTAAAGTCATCTCTCCAGCCCCCTCAAATGGTAATTTTATCTGGTACTTCCCAAGGACATAGCTCTGGGCAACACTCAAAAACTGGAGAATGGACAGGTATCAGAAATCTTACTTACCAAATTTGTGCACCACCCACAATTTGGCCCTGCTTGTATACATTCTCCACAAGATTTGGCATTTGCTTTTAAACATCTATTTTTATCTAGGAGAAAAAAGAACAGAGAATTTTACTTGAGGTTTAAAAGACAAAAGAAAAAACTGAGTCCATATTCATCTAATCCCAGAACCTCTTGAGTTTTGAGGCTGTGTTCAATACATGCTTTGCATTCTTTAAACTGATCTAGACTGACACATCTTCCTTATGGTAAATACTAGTAGACTGTCTCTGCTGAATCCCTTCAGGTCTAACCTATGCTTAATGGGAAAAACCTGGAAAACACATGAAAACATAATGACCAAACCAGGGATTGGCTATAATCCACTTACTAAGAGTTAACTACTACAACAGCTTTGTGTATTCATTTCTAATAGCCAGAGTGGGAGGACGGAGGCTGAAGAGGTTGAAGAGGCTGAAGAGGCTGAAGAGGCTGAAGAGGCATCAACTGCTGATAGACCAACCTAGCTCTTGGGAACTGCTTTTTAAACTTTATCATAAATGTTTCATTCTAAACTCTTCAAAATTATGGCCTGGCCCTGGTAGTATAAGCCTTTAATCCCAGAATTTGAAAGACAGAGGTCCACAGATCTCTGTGAGTTCTAGGCCAGCCAGGGCTACACAGTAGGACTCTTAATGATCATGAAATATTTCAACACAGAACTGTGCCCAATTCGATGTTGGACAGATTTAAATTCCATGCACTCTGATGACATTCTTACATGGAAGCCTTAGTACTTCTATAACAAACCCTCAAAGACACTATAAGTTTAAGAGTAATGTTTTTGAAATTCTCAATAAACACTAATTTCTACCCAGAGACAACTTTCATTCTCACAGTATGTAAATACCATTCTTCACACATAACACTTTCAACATCAAGTATTTTAATTTCTTGTTTTCCAGTATTGGGACTGAACCCGGCTTGTGCATGTTAGGACTGAACCTGGCTTGTGCATGTTAGGTAAGCACTCTACCAACAACACCACATCCCTGGCCTCTTATTTTTTTAAGTATATACTTCAAGAGATATAGACTAGAATGTGAATTATCAGCCACTTAACATTTTTTCATGGATAGTGACCATTCCATTTTTTCCTATTTGTTCATGGGGACATGTGTGTGTTTCATGTATATGTAGGTGCCCATGGAAGCCAGAAGAGTGTGTCAGGAAATGGGAGTTATAAGCAGTTGTGAACCATTTGACATGGGTTAAGGGGACCAAATTTGGGTCCTCTGCAAGGGCAGCAGAGACTTATAAAGCCTAATTCATCTCTCCGGCCAAACAACTTCCTGTTATGAATTTACTCATAAGTCTATTCCAAGTTTTTGTACTGTCATGTTCATCAGTTTTTACTGCAATTCTTAATGTATTTAAAACACTGATCTTTGTTTGAAACAAGTACTCCTCCTGCCTCTGCCTCCCACATGCTGGATTACAGCCTGTGCACTGTGCCCCACCTGGTATCTCTTTTTGGATGGGGACACCCGAGAATCCACCACTGAACACATTCATTCTCTGGCCTCTGTATACACACGCTTCAGCATTCTCACAGTATCCAAATGTCAGTGTAGACTTCAGCGCACCATCATCCAGAATCTTACTACCTCACTAACAGGAAGCCTGATCATGAAGGTCCATTGCAGGCCTCTTGGCAATCCCTCACTCATGGTGCGATGGGATGATGCAGGCTTTCAGAAAAAGCGTGTCATCTGAAGGTTATTTCTAAGAATCTAACTGACCAAAGACAAGGTACTGAAATAAAAAGATACCAAGAAAATGCTTACCTGTTTGGCCAAATACAGAACAAAATGAACTGATCAGTCCAATCCAGAGAACCAGTTCCAAATTCATCTGAAATAAAAAATGTGTATCATTACTTTAAGAGAAAGAGAGAGACTATGTCACAGAAATTAGCTTTAGCCAGGCATGGTGGCACCTGTGTATAATCCCAGCACTCAGCTGAAGAAGATAATGGTGAGTGCAAGACCAGCCTGGGCTGCACATCAAGACTTGGCTCACACACACACAAAAATTAACTTTTCTTGTTATCTACCTACCCATTCATATCTATATACTACTATAGGATTATAAACTAGCAAGAAAGAAAAAGTTCTGTAACCTAACAAAACCTATTCAGATGACTGAGGAAAATCAACTGGTAGCTCTATATTCTAGTCAAGTGTTTTAGAATAGTGTGACAGCTTGTATAAAATTGCCATTAAAAATGTTTCGAAAAGACAAAAAAAAAAATGTTTCTACCCTTGGGGCTGGACAGATGGCTCAGCAGTTAAGAGCACAAACTGCTCTTGCAGAGGACCCAGGTTCGATTCCCAGCACCCACATGGCAGCTAAGAATCATCTTTGACTCCAGTTCCAGGGGACCGACACCCTCTTCTGACCTCCGCAGCATTGCACGACATGGGTGCACCAACCTACACGCAGACAGTACACTCAGACACATTAAAAAAAAAAAAAAGTTTCTAACCCTTGCCAGGCATGGTGGCACACTTCTTTAATCCTAGCACTCAGGAGGCAGGGGCGGAGGCAGAGGCAGGCAGATCTATGTGACTTCAAGGCCAACCTGATCTACATAACGAATTCCAGGATAGCAGGGGCTACAGGGAGACCCTGTCTCAAAAAGACCAAAACAAAAAGTTTCTACCGTCTACACTAGCAATTTAGCTACTGGAAATTTACTGTAATGAGAATGAAAAATAAAAGCTTAAAGAAAATGCTTGAAAACATAAAAGGGGCCAGGCACTGTGGTGCACGCCTTTAATCCCAGAGCTCCAGAGGCAGGTGGATTTCTATGAGTTCAAGGCCTGCCTACTCTATATAGTGAATTCCAGGACAGCTGGGACTACAGCTGTCCTGGAATTCACTATGTGAATTTTTTTTTTTTATTAATTTTTTATTTATTTCTGTATGTGTATGAATGTATTGTCTGCATGCAAGTCTGTGCACCCGTGTCGTGCAATGCCGCGGAGGTCAGAAGAGGGTGTCGGATTCCCCTGGAGCTGGAGTTCTCCTGGAGTTGGAGTTTCAGACGGTTCTCAGCCGCCATGTGGGTGCTGGGGATCGAACCCGGGTCCTCTGCAAGAGCGGTCGGCGCTCTTAACCGCTAGGCCATCTCTCCAGCCCCACTATGTGAATTTTTTAAGACACCCTGTCTCAAAAAAACACAAATACACAAGCAAATATCCTATGTGACAGGATGACAGGGAACTATCTAACAGAATCAACTTCAGGGACTATTATACAGCTGTAAAAATTTTTCTTCTGCCCCTAAGCATAAAAAAACTTTAAGTGCATGAGGAATGGTGGCAAACACCTTTAACTCCAGCACTCACAAGGCAAAGGCAAGCGGATTCTTATGAGATCAAAGCCAGCCCAGTCTCCACAGCAAGTTCTAGGCCAGCAGGGACTACAAGACCCTATCTGGAAAAAAAAAAATTATTTTAAATGCAGCAACATTAAAAGGTTTATAGGATAATTCTGGATATGAAATATACATTAACATGAGAGAAACAGAAAATAATACTTTATAAACATAAAAAGTCAAACAGACTTGGAGAGGACAATTATTTGGACAACAGAAGACAAGTTTGTTTGCTTTGGGGGGGGGAGTCTTTTTGAAACAGGGTTTTCTGTAGCCCCAGCTGTCCTGGAACTTGAGCTGGTGTTGAACTCACAGAGATCTGCCTGCCTCTGCCTCCCAAGTGCTGGTATTAAAGGTGTATGACACTACACCCAGCTCCAAGTTTTTGTTTTTAAGCTGTTTTAGTCTTTTTGGTTTCTTAATGAAAACAATTATATCACATTCTGTACTAAATTCTTTTCTTGGCAAATTTTCTTTGGTAAGAAAAGTTCAGGGGCTGAGGCGGTAGCTCATTTGGTAGAGTGTTCACCAAGCACACACTAAGCCCTGATTCAATGTCTAGAACCAAGTATACTACTGTGCAGACCTGAGCACAGCACTGTGAAGGGGGAGGCAGGAGGCAGAGGCACAAGGTCTCCTTGGCTGCACAGCAGGTTCAAGATGACTAGGTCTAAAAGATCGGTCTCGGTCTCAGCCTTCAGTGTCAGCTTTCTCCAACTGACTTCCCAGAGCCTACTTTAGCTCATCCGACCACTCCAGGATATTACAGGCCTGAAGATCACTTGGGACCACATCCAAGTGATAAACAAAAGGTGATTGTCACAAAAGTTCGACATGCCTTAACTGTTCACCTTTTAAGGTCTGCCTAAGAGGTTCAATGGAGTAAATGCAGTCAGTAATTCTAAACAATTCAAATACTGCATGGCCAAGGAAGAGACCATGTGATGCCTAAGGAAAGGGATCCATCACTGTGGAGAGGAGCCTCTGGAGGAGTTCAAGCAAAAAGAGAACAAAAAAGGTATCTATCTGCCCCGCATCCATCCAGTGGATACATTCCTTCAGGGACTACTTTGATACAACATTCAAATACCATAAAAGCCAGACTCACTGCAACAGAACCACTACAGATGTAGGAGAAAACATTTCACAGTATTCTGAGGCACAGCTCTTTAAAACATTACTACGGTGCATAGTCCTGCTTGAATACATCGTAAGAGGCCCTCATGCCTCTGGAGGGGCACCAAACCCAGAAGCAAGGGCAACAGCAAGTGTCCATGAACAGCTGAGAGAACAAGGGCAGCTCTGGAGACGGCCTGAGGAGTCTCCACTCTGCGATGGGTCTGCAGCTGGCAGGAAACAGGGGCTGCCATGCCTGCTGGTATTTGCAAGTGCCAGGTTTTACAGAACTAAAGAAACACGGAAGACCCACAATTAAGAATAAAGCAGAACTGGGGATGGAGATGGTACAGTGGTTAAGAGCACTGGCTGCTCTTGCAGCAGAGGGTTCGAATCCCAGCACCCACTTGGTGCTGTAACTCCAGTTCCAGGGGATGTGACGCCCTCTTCTGTCCTCCCAGAGCACTGCACGATACAGGTGCACCTAGAGAGATACAGGCAATACACTCAAATACATAAAATGACAAAAACATTTTCTTGGTCTTTCTGAGACAGGGTCTCCCTGTTGTAGCCCCAGCTGGCCTGAAACTTGCTATGTAGACCAGACTGGCCTTGAACTCACAGAGATCTGCCTGCCTCTGCCTCCCAAATGCTGGGATTAAAGGCCTACGCCTCTACACCCAGCATGAAAAGAATTTGTTTTTAATTTTAAAAAAAGAATAAAGCAGAACTTGGAGATGGAAAGATGTCAAGCACTGTCAGCAGTCAAGAGCACTGGCTGTTCTTGCAGAGGGTCTGGGTTGGAATCCTAGTACCTACATGGTAGCTAACAAATGTCTGTAATTCTAGTTCTAGGGGATCTGATGCCAGTCATCTTCTGTGCTCTGTGGGCACTGTATGACACAGTGCACTTACACACATGCAGGCATAACATCTCACACATAAAAAATAAACAGAAAAATTTTTTTGAAATAAAACAGAACTCGAAGGACAACAACAAAGACTAGTAAGAACTGAGCACTGTATGAGACTGAGAGGCCACTGCAGAGTGGTCCTGAGGGGGGCAGCACTACTAGGCACCCCAAACCATGCTCCTGCATGTGGGGAGAATGAAGGAAGGTACACCACAGCCCTCCCACACGGGGTGGCCTCAGGGAAGACTCACGAGGTTTATACAGAAGTCCTCCCAAGCATAAGAGTCATGAGCTAGAGACAAGCAGAACTGGGTTTTCTCTGGAATCTTATTAACTTAGCAGACTGCTAGCTCCCACCAACCCAGAAGCCAGAAGTGTCACCTGAGAGGTTTCTCCAGTTTGCTGTAACCCAAATCTGTGATGACTCTACCAATATACTTGAAAATTATCTTGATTTAGGCTGGGTATAGTAGTGCACACTTAATCCCCAAACTCAAGAGGCAGAGGGAGGTACATTTCTGTGAGCCCAATGCCACCCTGGTCTTACATAGCTAGCCAGGACTAAAAGGTGAGACAGTTAAGACCCTGCCTTGAAAACAGAAACAAAAACAAAAACGAGGGAGGGAGGGAGGGAGGGAGGGAGGGAAGGAAGGAGGGAAAGAAGGAAGGAAATCTTGGTTTATGGCTTTTTTGTTTTGCTACTATAAAAATTTCATGAAACTGTTATCATGTTGGAATATGGAATTTGGGGTTAGCTTAAATCTATGTTCCCAGGCCATGGTCACTCTTATTTGGCTCCAGAATTGCCTCTTTCCTGTCCTCTTTGAGGTGAGAGTTGTTTTTCAAGGCATACTGGACAAGGCACACTGAAAACACCTGAATGGGGTGCATGGCATTGGCAGGGTTTCAGCTGGAAGACGGGGAAGATGTACAGAAGACAGGTGGTAAAAAGGCACTGCAGAAAGCCTGTGTAAGGAAACCCATGTCATCCCAGGCAAGCTCCACAAAGCCTCTTTCCAATACTGTATCTGAGCATCTGTGTTTGTGTGCCTCTTCCACCCTCCACATTGTAATACTCATTTTTTTCCTCCTTTTACCAAGAAAAAAAGTCTAGAAAAAAATGTATTTATGTATTTTAAGAGATGAGTGGTTTTATCTTTAAAAGTTTCTACCATGGGGCTGGAGAGATGGCCTAGCGGTTGAGAGCGCCGACCGCTCTTGCAGAGGACCCAGGTTCGATCCCCAGCACCCACATGGCGGCCGAGAGCCATCTGAAACTCCAATTCCAGGAGAACTCCAGTTCCGGGGGAATCTGACACCCTCTTCTGACCTCCGCAGCATTGCACGACACGGGTGCACAGACTTGCGTGCAGACAGTACATTCATACACATACAGAAATAAATAAAATTTTTAAAAAAAAAGTTTCTACCATAAATATGCATTATATTTTAAAATTCCTAAGGTATTTCTGGGACTTAAGTTATGAGCTGAGAACAGCAAGAACTGAGAAGAAACATGCAGGAAGGAGAGGCTAGACTACAAGAAGTCAAATGCTACCTACTGTCAGGACAGACACTGGTGGGGAAGAGCATGGGTGGCAAGACAGGCACTCGGCAGACAGGCACTCGGCAGACAGGCAGATTTGCTGCAAATGTCACGGGCAAAAGGTGGGGCACAGTGACTCATGTCTGTAATCCCAACACTTGGGAAAATTGAGGAAGGAAGAATGAGAATCCAGGGCCAGCACACACCATATGGTGGTCTGTACTCAAAATAAGAGCCCTGTGTCTAAATGTATACAAGAGAGGGAGCACGAAGAACCTGTGAACACGAGGCCCTGATGCCTGCTTAGATAAGGACAAGAGAGAAAAAGAAGCCTGCAGTAACCTTTCTAAAAATGGTCGGGAGAGGGAATGGATTCGGGAAAGGAAGTGATGCACTTTGTTTTAGAAATGTGTCCCCTGAAAGGCCAACATGAAGTCTAGGGAAGCCATCTCTAGCTAGAGAGGAAGACACAGAGGTGAAGACGGAGCAGCGACAGAGATGCACACAGGAGAGGTCATTATCAAAAGGAAACTGAAATTATGAATGTGAGTGAGACTACAAAGAAGAGAACATTCAGAAGAAAGAAGGAGACTTGAAGAAGCAAACACAGGACAAATGAGAGAGACATATGATGGCGCTCGGCCCAGCAGAGGCGTGGGCCCAGAGCACCAGGCATGTGTCACCTGAATATGAGGCAGTAGTCTTCCACACAGCAGAGCTACTGGACTCTCACTCAGGTGTTACAGCTCCTTCTGAAACTGGGGGCCAAGAGAACTAAGAAAGGCATGGGATGATGGGAAGGGGCAGCAGCGTGTGGAGCAGGGCTGTGGGATGACGGGAAGGGGCAGCAGTGTGTGGAGCAGGGCTGTGGGATGACGGGAAGGGGCAGCAGTGTGTGGAGCAGGGCTGTGGGATGATGGGAAGGGGCAGCAGTGTGTGGAGCAGGGCTGTGGGATGATGGGAAGGGGCAGCAGCGTGTGGAGCAGGGCTGTGGGATGACGGGAAGGGGCAGCAGCGTGTGGAGTAGGGCTGTGGGATGATGGGAAGGGGCAGCAGTGTGTGGAGCAGGGCTGTGGGATGACGGGAAGGGGCAGCAGCGTGTGGAGCAGTGCTGTGGCCCAGTGGCCACCGCTCATCCTAATGAATAAAGGCACAATCTAACACTTTGTCACTTGTAACCACCTTTAATACCTGTCTTCCCTGATGGACATGGGCTCCAAGGGGACAAGACCTTAGTGCCTGTTCATGGACATGGCACCAAGAAATACTTGGCTCAAAATGTTTTGCCAAACTATATTAAACTATCACCTTCTTCTCTGATATTTCTCAGGAGCCCAGAAAAGAATCATCTCAGAACTAAAGTAGACCCACTCTAAATGGAAAAAAAGTGCCGACACCCTACTGATAACAAATTTCAACTATTTTAAGTATACGTGAGAAAACTAGAGGTCAGGGCAAAATACCTCATGCTCATGGCTCTTAGCCACTGTGAAACCAAAATTAGTTAACAGTTACCAAAATAGATACTGACATCATAATTACTAAGTTAGAGGTGCCCAGATAAATCAGGATGCTTATCTTATAACATAAAAGGACAAATGGTTTTAAATACTTATAGAAATGCTCACATTTCTGAGTCTTTCCATAGTCCTGAATATGAATCTGAAATCTCTAACCTGTTAGTTTGCAGAGAAGGTTCAGAGCATTGAGAAGAAAAGAAGCTATGGCTCTGACAAGTATCAACTGGAAAAAAGCACAAGTCAATGTAAACAAGAAGGAGCAAAGGGGGGGGTTGTCAACTGGGAGGTCAACAATTCTGACAGCAGTCTTCAGTGAAATTAACTGAATATGCATATGCAACTCTAAGTAACAGTTAACACAGCCAGGAGGAGGATGTGGATGGTTTGTTTGGAAGGTGAATAAGAAACTCATCAGAGCAGAGCAACAGAAAAGGCAAGTGGCTGTGGTGGACATCCCTACAAGGATGGAGTCAGTCATCCTCAGCCAAAGAAAGTAAGACAAGGAAGCGCAGGATAAACATCTTTTTTTGTTTTGGTTTTCCAGGTTTTGGTTGTTTTTCTTTGTTTTGAGACAGGGTCTCACTATGTAGCCCCAACTGGCCTGGAATTCTATGTACATTCCAGGCTGCCATCAATTTCACAGAGATCCCCTGCCCCTGGCTCCCTGCAATTAAAGGTAAGCACCACTATGCCACCTTTGTTTTGGTTTGAGAATCTCAAGTAGACAGTTAACCTCAGAACTCAGTATGTAGCTGAAGATGACCCTGATCCTCCTACTTCACCTCTCAAATGCAGGGAACACATGCTGCCTGACCTCGCAGAGCCATTCACTACACTGGTGCCCATGCACTTGAGCTTGTAGAGAACTTGGCAGAGGCTACAGAAAGACTCAACAGGTTGACAGAGAAAAGTATGTTTGATTCTGGGCCCCTCAATGAGCTCCCTCAAGGGGATGACCATCCCCAGTTCCCACAACTACAGAGCACATGCCCAGCACAATGATGCCACTTCATGCCCCCTTGACAGACCAGGTACCCAGGAGAGAAAGCAATGAGACACTTGTAGAAGATGCAGTCAGTCATGGGTGAGTCACTGGACTGTTCCCAGCAGCAGTGGCTGGATTCAGAGGGGAGGCCAGGGAATCTGACCACACGAGTCTCCTAGCACAGTGACCAAAGGCCAACCAGCTGAACCACAAGAAAACTTCTAGATCAGGTCATGAGAAGAGCCTGCCTGAACTCTGGGGCTCTCCCCCTTATTATGGTAAGAGATCAGGTCATGAGAAGAGCCTGCCTGAACTCTAGTGCTCTCCCCCTTATTATGGTAAGAGACCAGGTCATGAGAAGAGCCTGCCTGAACTCTAGAGCTCTCCCCCTTATTATGGTAAGAGACCAGGTCATGAGAAGAGCCTGCCTGAACTGTAGAGCTCTCCCCCTTATTATGGTAAGAGACCAGGTCATGAGAAGAGCCTGCCTGAACTCTAGGGCTCTCCCCCTTATTATGGTAAGAGATCAGGTCATGAGAAGAGCCTGCCTGAACTCTAGAGCTCTCCCTCTTATTATGGTAAGAGATCAGGTCATGAGAAGAGCCTGCCTGAACCCTGGGGCTCTCCCCCTTATTATGGCAAGAGAGGAAGGAAAAAGACTGAGCCAAGGGAGTGACACATGATCACATACAAATATGTGAAAAAACAGTGTCTGAGCTGGGCATGATGATACAGGACTTTAATCCCAGCACTCAGGAGGCACAGGTAGGCAGATCTCTATGAGATCAAGGCCAGCCTGGTCTACATAGCCAGTTCCAGACCAGCTGGAGTTACAGGGAGACCCTGTGTCAAAAAGACCAAAATAATAATAATAAATATGTTTACAAGATTTCATGTTTAAGACAAATGAAGGACTTTCCCAGTGAAGTGTCACCACCTAGAAGTCATTCTCCATGCCCTTGGTATCTAGCACACTACCTTAATTTTAAGAGTAATAAATGAAGAAACTATGAAAAGGATAAAAAGAAATCCCCCCCAAAAAAAACAAGCCAGGAAGCTGCTAAAGGCAAGCTATTCATTGTACCACATTGCACAGCACAGAGACAAGTGTGCAGGGACCCAGGACACCCCAGACTCAAAAGACAGGTGGGTAATGCTGGCACATCGCCTGCTCTACCTCGGCCCCTCACCCTATGGACACAGTAGTTTTACTTTATTGGAGTTTCTAGGTTTAAATAAAGTTGATACATTTAGACAAATGTCTGCATAATGTCACCCCTTGTTGAGTAATAAACATTACAAGAGCAGGATCACAACTTAAATAAGCTGTCCTTCAACAAGCCTCCCTCAGTAGAAATTAGAACCAGAAACATTTGGGTGGATCCCAAAGACAAAGAAGAGAGGACAACACAGGGTTAAAAACAACACACTACAAAAATATATATTCTTATAGATTACAGCCACTCACAATCAGTATTGAAACCTACTTCTTATACAACTAGGTAGGATTATTCGACTTAATGTGCTGATTGCTAGGTTCTTAGCGTTTTGTGTAAAATAAAAGCAGCAAAGCCTCAGTGTTTTCTAATGCCATATTATACAAAATACAGATTTAAGAATGCTAATGCCATAGACTGCCTCAACACAATTACCAGGCTGGTGGATAAAGTAGCTAACACTAACAGAAAAAAGAAGAAACACGGATGATCCCTAGGCCTGGAGAAGCAAACGTAGCAAAAGCTAAAGGAAAGAAGGATCCGCTCTGAAAAGATGCATTGATAACAAAAGTTTCAATCAGAATCCTAAGGTACAATTCGAAAACAAAGTTATTGCTTGACTTTATTTGGACTGCTGTCCACTGAGGGGGTGGGATGAGTTGAAAATATACCAGACACAGAAAAGAATACTACAGATCACTACATTTGTATATTTAAAGGTCTTTTATAGCAAGAAGTTATTTCGTTTAAGTTCTTTAAAAAAAAAGATTTTTGCCAGATGTGGTAGCACATGCCTTTAGTACCAGCACCCAGGAGGCAGAGGAAAGAGGACAGCATGGTCTACAGATGGAGTTCCAGGGCAGCTGGGGCTACAGGGAAACCTGTGGCAAAAAGACAAAAATAAATAAATAAAATAAAAATAAAAATAAAATCAAGCCTTTATTCCAAAAGGTGAACTGCACAGGTGGAACTGTGACTAAGCAGACTCAGAAGCTCTGTGCTTAACTGTAACCTTCAAAGGCATACTTAGCCACGATTTTAAAAGAGAGCATCTGCCTGGTATCAGAACTGACTCAAGAGTACAGAAATGGAAAGGGGTATGAGGTTATTTGGGTTTATTTACTGAGTAGTCACAGTGAATGGAAGACAATAAGTTTTTGTGGTTTGGATTTTTTTTTTTTTTTTTGGTCTTTTAAAGACGGGGTCTCCCTTCAGTCCCAGCTGGCCTGGAGCTCACTTTGTAGACCAGGCTGGCTTTGAACTCAAGAGATCCTCCTGCCTCTGCCTCCTGAGCACTGGGATTAAAGGTGTGGGCCACCACACCTAGACAAGTTATTTTAATTGCCACGTAGACAAGAACTTTGTATCTTGTTCCCACAAAAAACACCTCAGGCTAAGATCTTTTTAACCATATTCAATTTTACCTAAGGAGTCATAATTCATTGCCTGAGTGATATTCTTAAGGACATTTACAAATAATCTCACTTTAGTGAGCAATAGGCTCAAATATATGCAGCTATTTTAATATTCAGAGTAAACTTGCATTTATTTAAGATTAAGCCTGGTTTTACATTTTGTGTGAATTACATACTATTTATTAATGTTTTTTTAATGTCATTAAGTGGAGGCTGGCAAGATGGCTCAGTGGTTAAGAGAAATGACTGCTCTTGCAGAAGACCTAGGTTCAATTCCCAGCACCCACATGGCACCTGACAACACCCATAACTCCACCTCCAGGGGATTCCAAGGATGCCTTCTGACCTCCACATGGAATGCACACACTGGTGCACTAGCACATATGCGGCAATATACTCATGGACATAAAATAAAAAGTAAAATATTTTTAAATGTCATAATAAGCCAGCTGGCATTTCCTTTTGATTTGCAGAGGTCAAAAGAGGGTGTTGAATTCTCCAGGAACTGGAATTACTGACAGCTGATAGCTCCCACCTGGGTGCTCGGAATGAAACCCAGGTCCTCTCCAAGAACAGCCAGTGCTCTTAACTGCTGACCCATCTCTCCAGACCCTAGAAGCCCTTTTTAGCAAATAAAATATTAATCTGAACCTACTAAAACCCAACAATGAAAACTTTTGTTTGAAACTGAGCATGGTAGTTCATGCCTGTAATCCCAGTCCTTGTGATGCTGAGGCAGGAGGATTTCTTTAAGTTTGAAGCCAGGTTGGTCTATATAGTGACCAGCTGAGCTACAGTTAAAAAAAAAAAAGTTTGTTTGATCCAAACTACAAGCTCACAAAAGAATCTGTCATCTGAAACTGAAAACAGCTCACAACACAAATAGATGCTTTAATAAAAAGTACATGATACAGAAATACAAAGTTCATTTCCAATGATGGCACCATCAGCCAGAGGAAAAGGACAGTAAGGGTATCCTCCGCAGAACTCACACACACAGTCAGACCTGAAGTCACAGGAAATCCAAACTGGCATATAAAGGGAATGGCAAATGAAGACAGAATGCCTGATTGGGATGCAGCAGAGAGCTGACCTCCACTAGCCTCACCCAGAAAGGACAGCCCTATGGGAAAGCATCAAGTAGATGCAGCAGTACAAAATAAACCCAGACTATGGAAGGGTGAACTTTGAAAATAAAGCCCTTTAAGCCAGAATACACATGGCCAGTTAACAGTGAGTGAAAGCTGCCTGCCTTCCCCCAGCTCCTTCCGCCTGCTCACGGGACACTGCCTAGCAAAGGAGACAGAATGAGCCTAGGAAGCCATCCCCTCTTTAAATTCCTAAGCATGAAAATTATTTGTTCTTTCTTTTTCTCTCTTCCTTATGTTGGGAAAAACTGAGTCTGCAACAGTTTGCACTGACAAAACTTACTTTAGGGAAGTTCAAAAATGTAACTGCAAAAGTTAAGTCCCTGGGGACTAGGGAGATGGTTCAGCAGTTACCAGCACCGGCTGCTCTCAGAGGACCCAGGTTCAGTTCCCAGCATCCACATCAAGCAGCTCATAACCACCTGTAACTCCAGGTCCAGGGATCTGATGGCCTCTTCTGGCCTCTGTGGGCACCAGCATGCATGTGGTACCTACACATGTACATGTAGGCACACACAAATGAAATAAAAACAAATCTTTTTCTTCCTTGATCAAGTTCATTTTGACCACCATCTTTTGTCCTAGCTTCCTTCCCTCTCCTTGGAGTGAATGAAACAAGCACGGCCCAGGTACACTTTATGCGTGTTTAAAACCAAACTAAACATAGAGAGAAGATGCTTTCTCACTTTACTTAACAGGAAGCTAGGAATGACACCTACTTCAGAATTTTTAGAAGTATAAAATATGACTCAAATGTAAAAGTTTTAGCAACAAATATCTTTATACTGGGGGCTGGAGAGATGGCATAGTGGTTAAGAACACTGAGTGGTCTTGCAGAGGACCTGAGTTCAGTTCCCAGCACCCACATGCAGGCAAAAGACTCAACCAATAAAAATAAAAAAATAAAAATAAAAGTCTTTATACTGATTTTCTTCTTGATGGTAAATCACTGAGATTATGGACTTCTAAAAGAAGAACCCGAATAACTTTAATGTGTGTTTCTCAACTTGTTTTGCTCTGTTCTGAGGACTGAACCCAATGCCTTGCAAGTGTAAGCAGACTCCAGCACTGAGCTGTACCTTTTCATTCTCAAAGTCATGCTTCTATGCTTCTTAATTAAGGACAACTCTTCTTCCCTGTTTTTATTAATTTTCCTAATGTAACAATATAATGCCAAATACACATTCTCAAACTTCAATCCCCTCTTCCAATAATCAGACAGCATCCCAGCATTGCCCTCTAAGGAGCACCAAAATCAAAACATGTACAATAAATCACACATAAGCCATAAAATATTACACATAAGCAGGAAGAGCTAATAACATCCTGGTTTCAGAGTCTGAAAAGTTTATTCATATATCCACCCAATCAACTTTACTCAGTGAAATGTGACATGCATACTTCAAATGGCACACACCTGATTCTGCATGTAAATACTTCCATCTCTCTACTGAAACTACATTCCTTAAGCAAAATGCAATGCTAATTTTCTTCTACCTTTAACTTTTTCTTTAAACTGTCACTTTTCAACAACCACAATAAGTAGAATTTATTCCCTTCTTTGAAGAACATAATCTTGATAGCATCTAGCCCCAAAATGGCAAACTTCCAGTGATGCTCAATAGTATTGTATTAATTAAAATTTCTTACTATAACTAATTGTATTCTTGTCTGTATCATGACCAGAGTAAGACATCAGACAGACAGACACACATACACACACATATATTTACCTCAACAGTCTTCTCCCTCCTAACTACACTGTCTTTTGGTCTTTTGAATATGTCCCTAATGTCATCCATACTTTAGCTCAGACCACTCCTCACTCAGGCCTCATCTTCTCCTCTATCAAGTCTTCTGAAATCACTTAAGCCAAGCTATTTCTCAAAAACCTACTGAGAATATTCCGGTACAGCACAGTGTATGAACTATTCCTTGGTGTTTGTCATGTTTCTCTGGGTGGTACAAAATTGGCCCAGAGAGTTCACTCAGTACCAAACACGATGCTTGATTTAAACTCACAGGCTGCAACAGTGGCAGCCACATGTCTGTATATCCCAAATATAACTGGCTAGTAGCTCTCTCCTTGGAGGACTAATTCATAGCTGATGCCACAAGCTTACATCCTCTAGTGGTTAGAAGATGCTATAAGCCACGGTAAGACCTTGTCATCTCTTACAGAAAAACTATAGTTCATGGATTAGCATACCATCCAAACATCTGTGTCTATACCAACGTAACCTACCATAATAATTAGTACTGTTTAAATGCCTATATATCTAATTGCTTGTGCTTCATTAGTAGGATTGAAAGGTTATTCCTGGACAAACTGCCAACCCATGAAGGGAAACAGCCTGAGCTGATCAGAGTCCAAAACTACATCTCCAGAGAAAGTAGACTGATTTGCTTCTCACCCACTTGTGCCCCTTTTCTAAGCCTAGGGAACAATCTGCAGAAGAGGGGGCGTGGTAGAATGTAAGGGCTGTGATTGGGATGAATTGTGAGACTACAGCAATATAGACTGGACACTTATTTGATCAACATGATTGTACATACAAGCCTCTCCAGCTGGATGGTGGGAGCCTTGGGCTGTGTGGGTTTGGGCATAGCTGCTTGCAAATTGGTTTTACATGAAGGATGCTGGTAGTCATTACTTATTACCTATTGTTTAAAAAAAAAATCAAATAAATATTTATAAAACAGTCAAAAAGTATGAAAAAAACTCACAGGCACAGTGTTTTATTTTCACTAACTGCTAAAATGCAATGTGCAACTGAGCAGCATCCTGACACAGAGCTGCCAGTAACAGATTTGACTGGCCAGCCCTGGCCCAGATTCTTAACAGGGTCATTTGGCATGGCATCTATGCTTTCTCCTAATGACAAAAGAAAACGGTTGCTCATGGGAGAGTAAGAACCACACTCAGCAGTCCTAGATGAGGCAGCAACTACCTCTCATCTGGGGGGGAGGAGGGACAACAGTGCAGCTGTGAAACCAAAGCCCTAGTGCAGGTGAAGCACAAGGTCACACACATCCAGCACAGCGCCTGCTCTGAAGCCTAAAGCCTGTCCTAAAGTCACTCTCTGATGACTATGGGGAGGGGGAGGGGTATGGCTAGTTTTTAACTTAAGTGTGTCTACTGCAGGAAAATCCCACAAATCCCTAAGCATGCTCTAAAATGGCTCACAATGGAACCTGAAGTTCAGAGAAGAAACCGGGGAAGGGACCCGGCTTTTCTCCTTCCTTCTTCCTTCACCCACCTCTGAAGAATTCCAGTTCTCTCTCACTCTATAATACTGTTTGATACTTTCATTTGCTGCCTACAACTTCCACTAGTACTCACAGCTTAGTACTGAGTCCCACTGTCTTGTGGTCACATTGCCTACCTGGGTGAATGACCCCCCTAATCACTCCCCTTTCCACTCTGTCAGCCTGAACCCCTGGTCTTCCCAATCCTCAACACCCTATTTCTTGTTTCCCCGTCCATCACCGCTGACACTTGAGATCTCTTAAGCCTTTTGGTTCTCAATTTTGCCACTAAAAAAATTGAGTATGCAGGTGTCCACTGTTTATAAATTAAAACACACACTTCTATTTTTTTTTATTTTTTATTTTTTATTTTTGGTCTTTTGAGGCAAGGCCTCCCTGGAGCCCCAGCTGTCCTGGAACTCACTCTGTAGACCAGGCTGGCCTTGAACTCACAAAGATCCGCCTGCCTCTGACTCCTAAGTGCTAGGATTAAAGGCATGCACCACTTCCATAGCAAGACAGAAAGGTTATAAATCATAATAACTCTGAACTTTAAAAGGATTAAACTAACAGCAAACCTAAAATTTTCTTTCTTACATTCCAGAGCGTCATTTTATATAGCCCTGAGGTTAGGAACCTTCTCTTTGAAGCACTGGTATAAACCAGACTGTTCTTGTAAGTAAGAAGTCTCAAAAAGACAAAAAAAAAAAATGTATATACATAATCTGTATGCATATATATACACGCATATACTCATAAAAATATTTACAGTCTAGCCAGGTGTGGTGGTGCACACCTTTAATCTTAGCACCGGGAGGCAGAGGCAGGCGGGGAAGCAGAGGCAGGCGGATCTTTGTGAGTTCGAGGCCAGCCTGGTCCACAGAGCAAGTTCCAGGACATCTGGGACTTGAAAACACACACAAAAAAATAAATAAATAAATAAATTCTAGTCTAATGTAAATATATGATATGTACAGAATGTGTGTATACATAAGTATGAACATGTTTGTCTACTTAATGTGTATGTAGATTTGAAAGAGCCTCTTTATATATATATATTTCATGATGATATATATAGGCCAGATGTACTGCTAAAGATAGTTTTGTTTTAGTCCTTTTGAGACAGGGTCTCCCTGTAGCTCCAGCTGTCCTGGAACTCACTATGTAGACCAGGCTGGCCTTGAACTCACAGAGATCTGCCTGCCTCTGCCTCCCCAATGCTGGGATTACAGGCATGCACCACCATGCCTGGCCAAGATAGTTGTTCTTTTCTTCTAAAGCCATCCACCAAAAATAAAGTTTCCAAACAATGGGAAATTTACAAAGTACAGTTTGGCCCTTTCTGCATGCTCTTACCTACTTAGTGAAATACTCTAACCTGCCAGGGTTCTGAGTTCTGTGGATGGAACTTCCTTTAACCCCAGCACACTTCAGCTTTGTACAGCTGGAGAAAATGCCATCATTTCGGAATCCAGAAGACTCACCTACTCTTTCTTTACTCTTAAAGACCCTGCTGCTGCTAACACCTACCAGACCTAAGATAAACCAGAAATCTAAAAACCTATAACCAAAGTCACAATAAAGATGACTAGAAAACACTAATATTATCAACTCTCATACTCAAATCTATTTGCAGGGGGTTTTCTACAAATTTACAGAATGTGGATTTCATCCACAATAACTCCTCAGATACACTGTGCTGTTACACGCACCAAGCATGTTATATTTATCTTCCAAGAAGCCAAGAATTCTCTGAAGCCTTTACCAGTTACAACACGTTTATCTCAATGCTCCAGCAGCACAGCTAAGGAGCAAAGCACAACATTCAAAGAATACTAGTAAAAATATTTTCTTCAGACAACACTCTTGATAGTCACTTCCCATTCCACTGGTAAGAAAGGCAGCAAGCATTCTCACTAAATTGATTAATTTTCAGGTAATCGGTCAAACCCATTAATTTTCACCCTTATAGTGAAGAGGGGTGATGAGGGTCTTTGGAGTTGGACTCAATATAGAACTTTACTTTCATTCAATACTTTTGATTTGGGGAAGATTTAAATTAGTGGATCAGAACATTTTAAAAACTGCTATTAAAATTACTAAAATCAGTTCTTGTTCAACGTTGTTGACGCTGTTCTTTTCACATACAGAATGCTAAGGATTAAGAAAGAAACAACCTGGCAGCAGGCAAAGGTATCTGCCACAAGACCTGAATTTGATCCCTGGAACCCATCTCTTCCCCCGTCACGGATGCCTACCCATGTATCACAGACATATACATACAAATAGTAATAAAATAAACTTCACAGTTTAAAAAAAAAAAAAGGAAAGAAAATCAACATCAAAGGTACTTCAACTGTAGGCTTGTGGAGTCGACACAGAAAAGATGCAACTTGCTTTCTGATCACATAAGTAGCATTCTAATATCCTCTATTCTACCCAAAAGCCTACATACAAGATACTGGTGATTCATCTGTTTTCTCTTTGTTCCTCATCATCTTCAGTCATTTAACACCCATCATGGAATCAAAATTATTTACGAACATGATTATAGTGGGAGTCTTAAGTCAGTCCCTTCCCTCTGGGCCTTGATGTCCATAATAGGTAACTTCCAACTAGATTTCTTAATCCTTTCTATATGAACAATTATAAAGGCTGTGTGTAATTTAAGAAAGATGTCTAATCAAAACTCACCTAGCATTTATTTTTGTACCATGAAAGCAACAACAACAAAAAATCCTATTCATGCCACCAACTTAATGTCCACGTGGAACACTATCAAAATATTCTGAGAAGTTTGGGAATTTTTTAATATACCAAAGACCAATGAAAAAGAATATATATGAAGCAATATAGTCCAAGGTTGCAATCTGACATTTTACTTGGTGCGTCTTGTTTTTTGTGAGACTAGGTCTTTCTACATTACGTACCCCAGGGAAGTCTTGGCTTGGAATCCTCCTGCCTTGGACTATGTCCACTATATTTTACATTAGGAAGGTTACTTAGGGTTCAAGCATGGGTCTGGAGGTAAAGCCCATGGGCTTTCCAAATTGCTTTATACTCCTGGACCTCAGTTTCCCAACACCTCCATGGACTAGTATCAAAAGTGAAGAACATGCTGGGACCTAAGCCTGGGCCTGTCGTTGGTATCACAATTATTAATTACTATTAGTGTAGGACCTCTTGTTCCTATTTTACAAATGAGGAAACGGAAAAGGAGTCATTTATTACTGATTTTTCCCACTGAGTATTGGGTTTCGAATGAACACCTCAAGCTTGGTGAAAGGAGTTGCTGAGGCGTCAGGACGGTTAGGAGCCCTGCCTGGCCCTGGGAGGCAGGAGAACGGACAGGCGGCGCCACGCCATGAGGCCCGGGTCTCACGCTGCCTCGCGCACCCGCGGCCTGGCCGGGGGGAACCCGCGCCGCAGGCCCGAGGTGGGCAGAGCGAGGACCCGTCCCCGGGTGGCGCCCGGGCGACACCGGCGGACCGACCCCCGCCCGGGTCGCTGGACTCCACGATCCCAGCCCTCCCCGCCCCGCCGTGACATGCCGGACCCGCGCCCCTCCACCAGAGTGTCCGTGCCAGCCCGGCGAGGAGCCCCGCAGGACGCCAGACGCCGGACGTGGCAGCGCGTCAGGGTCCCGAAAGCCGGAGCCCGCCCGCTCGCCCGGACTGACCGACGCGGCCTGCCCGGCTCAGGCCGCAAGGAGACCCGCCCGGTCCGCCTGGGTGGCACGCGCGCCAGCGGCCCTACCTTCCCGCCGGGTCGGCCCGCGGCCCGGGGTTCTGTCGCGCTCGGCCTCTCGGAGGGTCTCGGCCTCTCGGGAGGTCTCGGCTTCTCGCAGGGTCTTGGTCTGTCGGCGGGTCTCGGCCTCTCGGACCGCCTTCGCGGGTCTCGGACGGCCTTCGCAGGCGCGAGCCTCCGGCTCTCAGGGTTTCGGGCGGTGTCGGAGAGGACCGCTCTGGTCTCGGCCGCTCCCCGGCGCAGGGGCGGAGACTCGGCCCGCCGTCTCCCTCAGGAAGCCGCCCCGCCCCGCCCCCGCAGCCTCGATCCCCTCGGAGGCGGCGCCTCCCTCTCCCTCCGGAAACGCATTCCTGCGCGCCGCGTCAGCGGAGCTGGAGGGAGGAGGAGGAGCAGGAAGGAGGAAGGCTAGCCGAGGCTGACAGACAAAGGGGCTTCCTTCCCGAGGGCCAGCCGCGCCGTCCGGGCGGAGCCGCTGCGCCCCACGGACCAGGCCCGGCCGAAGCCACGATCGCCAGTGTTTCCGACCATGGGGATCCTGGGCTGGCCCGTGCCCGGGGAACGCGGGTGGGAGCCGGCAGCTGCTTCTGATCGCTGTGCGGAGTGAGGCCGGGGAGGCAAAGCCTCTTCTGGATAAGGGAAACGCTACTTTTGAGATGGCCAGGCTCAGTTGAGCCCTGAGCTCCCCTGCTCAAAACGAAACCCGGGCGGCGGGCAGGTGCCAGCAGCTCAACCGACCGGCGAGGGCAGCCACCCAGGGCAAGACAGCTCTCATGGCCAGGAACCCAGGAAGGAGTGTTTCTGTTGTGGGAAACTACAAATGCGGTGCTAAAGTAAATACACTAGAAAATAATTTCACTATGAAAATCTTACACGTTGCCCACCCGCTAGGTCAGATGATTGTATTAATATCTAAGAAATCACTTTTCCTAATTAGTAAATGACAAGTTTATAAGGCAGCCCAAGGTAAACCTCCATGTTCTTACCTTTAAAAGAATTCATTATACCTCTTAATAATCCAGAATTCCCGTAGTCTTTGCACTGGAAACTATAAGTATAATTTATGCAAGTTTGACTTGCACTACATATGCTTCCCCAGAGTGTGAGTTGGAGAGTCTATAACAATCACCACAAGAACCTAAACGGGCTTCACACTTAAGCATCTCTGAAAAAAAATCAGTTCTCAAGGACAGCTAACAATTATGTGTGGTAGCAAATACCTTTAATCCCAGCTTGGGAGGCTGAGGCAAGGAGATCTCTGTGAATTTAAAGGCTAGCTGGGACTACATACTGGGAGACCCTGTCCCCAAAAGGCAGAAACAAAAAACACCTATCAAGCACTTACACAAGAGCCTCAGTATTTAAAAAATGTACACTTGGGGTCTTGTTCCCCTAAGGACCAGCTCTGGAACATTTCCCTAAACAGAAGTGGGTGTACCAATTTACATGCAGAAGTCATGAGCTGTTACAGAAAAATAAAAACAATGATTGGTCAGAAATACAATTCTACTTGAATTCATGCAAACATTAAGATGTGGATGGTCACCTAGCAGTAAAATGTACGAATATTGTGTTGGTTATTCTTATTGCTGGGACAAAACACCTGACAAAAGCAACTTAAAAGAGTGCATTTTGGGGCTGGAGAGATGGCCTAGCGTTTGAGAGCGCCGACCGCTCTTGCAGAGGACCCGGGTTCGATCCCGAGCACCCACATGGCGGCCGAGAGCCGTCTGAAACTCCAATTCCAGGAGAACTCCAGTTCCAGGGGAATCCGACACCCTCTTCTGACCTCCGCGGCGTTGCACGACACGGGTGCACAAACTTGCATGCAGACAGTACATTCATACACATACGGAAATAAATAAAATTAATAAGAAAAAAAATTAAAAAGAGTGCATTTGGGCTGGTCCCATTTTACCCATGGGCACAAAGCAGAGAGAGTTGAATCCTGGTGTTCAGTTTACTTTTTTTTTTATTCCATCAGCCTATGAAATGCTGCCACCCATATATAGGGTGCGTGTGCTGGACAGCTTTAGTGTCAACTTGACACACATGGGTTGAGGGAGCCTCAATTAGGGAGTTGCCTCCATTGG
The DNA here is from genome assembly GCA_009823505.1 of Rhizomys pruinosus. Taxonomy (NCBI): domain Eukaryota; kingdom Metazoa; phylum Chordata; class Mammalia; order Rodentia; family Spalacidae; genus Rhizomys; species Rhizomys pruinosus. Next base: position 5,368,246 of record VZQC01011742.1, on the reverse strand, counting down.
ACTGGCCTGTGGCTATGTCTGTTGGGTATTTTCTTGATTGCTGAGTGATGTGGGAGGGCCCAGCCACTGTGGGTGGGGCCATCCCTGGGCAGGTGGTTCCTCTATTGTATAAGAAAGCAGGCTGAGGGGCTAGAGAGATGGGTCAGTGGTTAAAAGCACTGACTGCTCTTGCAGAGGACCCCGGTTCAATTCCCAGCACCCACATGGTGGCTAAGAACATTCTTTAAGCCCGGAGGTGGACCTCTGTGAGTTCAAGGACAGCCTGGTCTACAGAGTGAGTTCCACACCAGTTGGGGCTGTAGGGAAACCCTGTCTCAAAAATAAATAAATAAGCTGGGCGTGGTGGTGCATGCCTTTAAGCCTAGCACTTGGGAGGCAGAGGCAGGCAGATCTTTGTGAGTTCAAGGCCAGCCTGGTCTATAGAGTGAGTTCCAGGACAGCTGGAGCTACAGGGACCCTGTCTCGAAAAGACCAAAAAATAAATAAAATAAAATAAAATAAAATAA
>VZQC01011742.1:5324867-5367598 GCA_009823505.1 Rhizomys pruinosus | reverse complement strand
TATATATATATATAAAGAAAGAAAGTCGACTGAGCATGGGCCAGCGGAGCAAGCCAGTAAGCAGTGTTCCTCTGTGGCCTGTGCTTCAGTTCCTGCCTACAAGTTCCTGCCCTGAGTTCCTACCTTGAACTCCCTCAATGATGAACTGGCCCAGGAGATATGAGCCAAATAAACCCTTTCCTCCCTAAACTGGTATTGGTCACAGTGTTTTGTCACAGTAATTGAAAGAAAACTAAAACAGTGTGTCTTCCCACCTTAACCTAATCTAGATAATCCCTTTTCTTTTTCTACTGTGACTTTAAATCCTATCAGGTGGACAACATCAACCATCACCTATACCAATCGAGTTGGTCAGCCTTACCATGCTCAACAGAGAATCCTGCTGAATCCACTTAATACAAGTCACATTGCTACATCACGAACATGAATCATGTGTATCTTGAACTCAAGCTAAATTCAAACCGCCATCTCCCAATTATAAGCTGTCTTCCGCTATCTCATGAGTCATTATGTCAAATAATTAAAGTTGCTTTTAAATTCTAGTGCCAAATTACCATTTGCTCTCTAAATATTCCATTTTACAATACTGAATTGCAAAGCTGCTCACCAATGAAGATGCCGTCAGATTCTCAGAATTATTTCATTGACTTTTAATCTCTATTTCTCCATATAGTTATGAAAATACTTCCATCAATAGAAAATACCATTAACAGTTACTTAGATGCAGAGAAGTGAAAGGTTACTCTCAAGGCCAATTATCTGATTTGATCAGTAGGATCACGGTCAATTATCAACCTTTGCATCAAGCAAATTGAATTTAATCCCGTGGTCCTGGAACACAGAATTTCGGATATTAGTTAATGGCTGAACAGAGGCTGAGTATCCACCTACACTGTAAGAAAAGTGTTAGGGGAAAAAAAAATCTTCAAACAGCTAAGAGATCAAGAATTCACCCAGGAGAGAGTCAGAAACCTTGTTTTTCTTTCTCATGTAGGGGGCCAGAATTAGCAACAAAAGCTTCCAGAATGTTCTGGATCCTGAGCAGAAGTACAGATGGGGCTTAAATAGGCCTTTTTTTTCCATCGTCATTTTACGGCGGCACTTGGGCTCTAGGATGCTGTACTTTGATGTGCCATGTTATCTCAAGAAAATTCCTTCATGAGTTCACTGGGTCATTATGGTTTACAAAGTAGCTATCACAGGCATGGGTCAGGTCGTCTGCTGCCTTTTGATCCAGTTAGCCAAGGTGAATTGGGCTACCAATTGGTCAAACAGTCATTGGAATTTACAAAAATAGATATCACTACCAGAAGTTTAGATACTTGACATATTTGATCTACATTTTTCTTGGACTAACTGGACTCATGAAACCATTTGGTGAATTTTTTATTTTCTTAGTGAGATATCTGTACCAGTAGTTAGACATAGTGAGTGGAAACCATCACAAAACTTAAAGATATTACAGAGTAGGGTTAGACATGGTGGTGCACACCTTTAATCTCAGCACTAGGGAGGCAGAGGCAGGCATATCTCTGTGGGATGGAGACCAGCCTGGTCTATATAGTGAGTTCCAGGCCAACTGGGGCTGTCTGAAAAACAACAGAAAGGCTATACAAAGCAGTAGAACATCACTGAGCAAAACATTACAGGGTTGCATTTTCTAGTAAGTAGATCAAGAGGAAACTTCAAATGGCCTAAGCTTACAAGAACATTATATAAAAATACAGTTATAGGAATAGAATTTTTCCTGGAACTGGAGAGATGGCTCAGCAGTTAGGAGCACTGACTGCTCTGACAGAAGACCCAGATTTTATTCCCAGCACCCACACGGTGGCTAACAATCATCTGTAACTAACTCCAGTTCCATCTGACACCCACTTGTGATCTCTTTGGGCATTGTGTAACATGGGTGCATTTATCTACATGCAAGCAATACACTCACACATAAACTAAATAATAATAAGGGTTAAAAAAAAAAAAAGAATATGGGGCTGGAGAGATTGTTCAGTGGTTAAAGCACTGGCTGCTCTTGCAGAGGACGGGAGTTTGGTTCCCAGCACCCACATAGCAGATAATAACTATCTGTAACTCCAGTTCCAGGGCTCCAACACCATCTTCTGACTGCCAGAGGCACTGTACAACATGGGTGCATTTACATAATGTAGGCAGTACACTTATACACATAAAATAAAAATAAAAAATAAAACCTTTTCCTTATCAACAGATGTATACTGAAGACCATACATGTGTGCGGAGTCAAGAGAACAACCTCAAGTGGCATCCTTAGTCAGTGAGTCTTTGGAATAGGCCAGCTGTCTGTCTCTTTTGGCCAGCTGTCTGTCTCTTTTGGCATGAGTGCTCTTGGGTCTTGGCTCTCAAAGTGAGGCATAAATCATATCATCCTATGGTGACTTGAAGGCTTTTCAGTCTTTGAGAATGAGAACAGCCCTAAGCAGTGTAAACTTGTTCAGGGAGATGTCTTATTGCATGTTTATTTATATTAGTAACTGTGATAGCTCATATTGTCCTCTTGACAGGATCTGCAGTCACCTGAGAGACAAGTCTCTGGACGTGTCTACGAGGGTGTCTCTAGGTTGGGGTAATTGAGGAGGGAAAACCAGCCCTGAATAGCAGTGGGATGAATCCATGAGCTGGGCTCCTGGACTGAGGGAAAACGAGAAACCAAGCTGCACGCCAGCATGCACCTCTCTGTTTCCTGACTGTGGTGTTATGTGACTGACTTCCTCAAGCTCCTGCCACCAAGACTTCTGTGCCATGTTGGACTACTGTTAAGCTGTGAGCCAGGAAAAATTCTGGCTTTTGTCAGTTATTTTGTGACAATGACAAGAAAAAGTCTCTAAATCACAACCATAATAATCAAAAGCAAAACACCCCTGGGGGTAAGACAAAGGTAGAATATCTTCATTATGAGACCCAAGATCAAATTTTTCTATTCGCTGAGACAATTCATACAGATTATTTTGTTTTTCAATCTTATTGCTTATCTATATATGTGCATGCATTTGTATATGTGTGTATGTGTTCATGTGTGCAGGTGCACGTGTATACACAGCTGTGTGGAGGCCAGAGGACAACTTCAGGTGGCACGCTAAGAAATGCCACCCACCTCTTTTGGAACAGGGTCTCTCATTGCCCAGGAGCTCATCAATTGGACCAGACTGGCTGGCCAGTGAGCTCCAGGGACCCACACCTGTATTATAAGCCTGTACCACCATACCATCCTTTTTGGTTTTGATTTATTTATTTATTTATTTTGAGACAGGTAACCCCAGCTGACCTGGAACTCACTATGTAGACCATGTTGGTTTTGATCACCTGCCTCTGCCTCCCAAGTGCTAGAATTAAATATGTGCCTACCTGGTACACATGATGCTTTTTTTACATTGGTTCTGAAAGTCAAACTTAGGTCATCATGTTTGTGACACTTTAACTGACCCACTGAGCCCTTACAAAATTGGGGTTTTTTAATCTTTTTAAATATATATTTTGTACAAGATTATCAAATCTAGACCCATGTCCCCCACCCTATTCCCCTACCCCACCAGAGCTCATGTATTCTGCCAAACATGCTTTTCATCTCTTTCTCTTTTAAATCACCAAAGTGACCTTCTTTCTGTGGTTGGAGCATAATTTTTTTTTTTTTGGTCTTTTTGAGACAGGGTCTCTCTGTAGCCCCAGCTGTCCTGGAACTCGCTCTGTAGACCAGGCTGGCCTTGAACTCACAAAGATCCACCTGCCTCTGCCTCCCAAGTGCTAGGATTAAAGGCGTGCACCACCACGCCCGGCATAGATTTTTTTTTTTTTGAAGGAGCATAATTTTTTAACAGCTTCCCTTTTCATTCTCAAACTTAAATCCTGGTGTGTTTAGTTGTAAACCACACTATAAATGAGGGTGTCTAGACTGTGAAAAATAAGCAGCAATTTCAGAAAGTCTAAAGAGATTCATCAAGACTTAAAACTAATTAGATTCTAGGTTTGTAGGTTAAGGAGGACCAGCTCCAAAATTGACATAATTCAGAGGAGAATGTGAAGAAAATTCCATACTAGGAGATTTAATTAAGGAAAAAATCTTGAAAGTATCCTGACTGATGAATGGGTTGTGGGTTTTAAGTACCATTGGTAAAGGTATATGATGTCTTCCTGAACAAAGGCTGCTTTCCAAGAACTGTTTCTACAGAGTGACCTACATATATTTTTCTCATTTTCTACCTCCAGCTCTCTACAGTGTAACCCCTGAAAACATTAAGAACGGAAAGGAAGGAAAGAGGAGATGAAGGGAGAGGGGGTAGGGAAAGAAAAGAAGGAAAGGAAAGGAGAGGAGAGGAGAGGAGGGGAGGGAAATGGGAATTATAGACATCTTTAATATCATCCTATAAACTAAAATCCCCACACACACACACACACAGGAAGCAACTTTTGCTGACAGCTATGTACTCAATGTCAGTTACCACCCCCCTGCCTCTAGGATTGAGGTTTCTATTATTCTACTTGCCTGTTTCTTTTTTTCAAGATGCAAGTCTTTCTCCTCTACGGTACTACTGTGTCATTGGGTTTCCGCCCTAGCAATGACTGATGTAGCTGTTTAATAACCAGAGGTGACAGGGTATGGGGAGATGTAATCCTATGGAGGAGAAGAGCAATGAACAAGAAACAACATGACCCATCAAAACTCCCTGCCCTGTCTTGCTGGCTTGATTCTTCGTTGGTTGCATTTCTCTTTCTACTGAAGCACACCCTTCTGAGTCGGATCAGGAGTTCCACTGCCAGTTGAGGACCAGCCCCAGGACCATGAGGTGAATAGTCCAAACTTGGCCATATTCCTATCCCACAACAGATTGAGGTGATCCCTCAGCCATGTTTTGCATTTAACATTCTTGCTGTCTTTCTGTTCAGTTCAGGGACTTCAGTTTCTGGAGCAGTAGCAGGGCGTATGATAGGAATGTCAAACAGCTCCTATTTGAGTAAGTCATAGATGTATCCATGTTTTTCAAACCACCCATCCCCTTCCTTGCTGGAGTCCTATGAGAAGCAATCATCATTCAAATTCTTATTCTCCACATACCAGATAGGGAGCAGCACTGTGCCTTCTTTATCCAGTGTACCCACAATCCAAAATCAGTCTCTAGCATGGAGACCTCAGATATAACCTGCCTGGAAGCCTCATCCTTCATCTTGGACAGGGCATAGAAGTCATCTTGCTTGTAACTTATGCATAAGGTGCATCCACATCTCTATATTACGAGAAGATGACAACCACTCTTTATTTTCTTGTAAGGAAGACAAAATTGTGACCACTTGGTCACTCCTTGTATATGACTTGAAATAACAGAGTGAGGACCAGTTACTCTGTCTTGAATATGGCACTTTTTTTTTTGGACACAGAGTCTCATGTAACTTAGGTTGGCTTTAAATTTACTATGCAGCCAAGGCTGACCTTGAGCTACTGATACTCCTGCCTCTAGAGTAAAATCCCCTTTAAAAAATGTGAATCTTGGGGCTGGAGAGATGGCCTAGAGGTTAAGAGCAGCGACTGCTCTTGCAGAGGACCTGGGTTCGATTCCCAGCACCCACATGGCAGCTGAGAGCCGTCTTTGACTCCAGTTCCAGGGGAATCCGACACCCTCTTCTGACCTCCGCGGCATTGCACAAACCTACACGCAAACAGTACATTCATACACATAAATAAAAAAAAAAAAAAAAAAGAAAAAATGTGATTCTGGGGCTGGAGAGATAAAAATAAATAAATAATGTGAATCTAAGAGTGGAGGCATAGCTTCTTGGTAGATCACCCTGTGTTTAATCCCCAGGTCTGGGACTTAACAAAGACAAGCATGAAGCTGTGCACACTGGTTAAAAAAGAAAAAAGGCCTGTGCATACCTTTAATTCCCCAGCATTTGGGAAGCAGAGGCAGGTGGATCTCTGAGTTCAAGGCCATCTTGTTCTACACACTCAGCTCCAGGCCACTTGAGGCTACAGGGAGACACTATCTCAAAAAGACAAAAAAAATTGTCCCAGAAATTACCAAAGTTTGGCAAAACTAGAGAAGGCAAAACCGTCCTCTCAGTTCCTCCTTTTCCTGTCTCCAAATACGTAAACGACATACGAAGAATCAAATACTACAGAGAAGCTGGACTGTGAAAGCTGCGTGTGCTGCAGGCAGCCACCTCCTGGACATGTCTCCTATGTGTCAAAATATTTAGCCAGCATTTTGCATTTTTAACTCCCTATTTGTTTTTGTCATTCTAGGATAGAGTCCAGGGCCTTATGCCTGCTAGACCGGGGCTCTGACCCTGAACCACACCCCCAGCCAAGCTGATTGTCTTCAAGCCTTAAGCCGCACTTCATGTCTCTGGCAGAACACTAGCCTGATCCTTGTTCTAACTAGGCCGTTAAGTCTAGGTAGTAGTGCTTAGATTCTAGTTTTGAACATGGGTCTGGTGTCTGCTTTGACTCTGCTTCCGGTTCACCATATATAGCATCCCTGCTTTCTTCTGGCTCCAGGCACATGATTTTGCCTCCACTGGGTGTAAGCATTCCTTGTCAGTGCTCAGATGCTCAACATTTTTAAGGGCCTAGAGAGAGCAGTGTTTGGGGGCAGCTCTCTGCAAACACTGAGTTTGTCCAGCTGTGGAAGGGAATGTGCCTTCCTAAATAAGAAGAAGGAATATGCCAAAAACAAGCAGTTGAACAGTGCTGAAGTTATTTTTGGGAACTAGGGTCATGCAGTACAGGAAATAAGGAGCAGAGGGGGATGGCTACTGACTATGAGACAACACACTTTCTGTCTTCCCTTCACTGCTTTTGAGTATCTGGAAAAAAGCTAGCAGTTACAATCTTGTATTAGAAACAGTATGGTTTTAGACCCCATTCAATGGGATGAGGAAAGGGTTGTTTTTCTAAAGAAAAAAGTGTGTTTGGTAGAAACATGTCCCCCAAATTATTCCCCACATATCATCTCACATGAGTCAGAGTTCTTGCTCACTGAGTCTTTGCTTCAGGCCAATGAATGAGGCCTCTAAATTTGTAGGCAGAATTTCATTTGCACACACACACACACACACACACACACACACACATGCATTTTTTATGATTCTAGTGGACTCTTAGCTATAAAATATCAAGAATCATTATGTTAAGTACACATATAAACAGTTCCTTAAGTAAACAAGGTATAAATAAATAAATGTCTTCGTTGCCACTCTGAGATTCTGAAATATATATATATATATATATATATTGATTAATCTTACGTGAAACATGTTTCAAACATCAGCTAGTACTTCTAAATATTTATTTATAACAATATTCTTATCGCATGCCATTTATGCAGTAATACAACTGAACAAGTAGTGATCAATCTACACAATTGGTTGAGCACTGTTCATACTTTTCAAAGTGAAAATCTTCAGAGGTAAACTAGAGTCTTTTATTTCTGATTTCCAATTTAAGGGTTATGGGTGTGGCTCAATGGTAGACCATATCTTAGCATGCCAAGGTGTGAGAGTCTTTCTCCAGCACCAAAGAGAATAATCATCAGTTTATATAGTAGGACTGAAATGCCTTCAAATTCTAGCTAAAACTCATACAGGTTGAGGGCTAAGATGCATGATGCAGGGTTAGAACACTTCCTAGCAAGTGGGAAATTTTGGGTTCAATTACCAGTACCACCAAAAAGACATAAAAAGAATAGGAGAGATGGCTCAGTAGGTAAGAGCACTTGCTGAACTAGCACGGGGACATGAGCTCGGATCCCATCTCCTAGGTAAACAACTAGGTATGGATACATGCCCGTAACCCCAGTGCTATGTGGGACCAAACCAGGAATCGATGTGGATTACTGGCTGCCAACCTAGCTCCAGGTTCAACAAGAGACTGTCTCCAAGGAATATGGTAGAGACCAACAGAGCCCAACACCCTCACACACGGACATATACCATACATACATACATACATACATACATACATACATACATAGTGACACACACACACACACACATGAATACACAAAAAAAATTAAAAAGAAAAAAATCACCTTGATTAGATTTTTAATGAAACTGAAATATTTCTACAGTCCATGTAAAAATCTATTTCCTAGCAGTTCCACTTGACAGTTGCCAGAACAGGCCCTGAGACATTCTCTTTCAGCACCGCTGGTGGCTGATGTCACAGGCTTCTCCCTCTGGGATCATGCAAAATCCCTATTTAGCACTGCAGCAGACTGATGAGAAAGTTTTAAAGGGAAAGAATTTTGCATCTGTGTGATTTTCCTGAGGTAAAATGAAATTGTCTTAGACCAAAGTTTTGATGGTTTTGTTTAGCTCTTTAATATTGTTGTATGCCTGACTTTCACTCATTTAACCTGGTTTACATTAAAATCTTCTACAACTGTTCTCATTTTATGATAATAAAAAAAAACCTTTTATTATCAACAATTACCCAGTAACTTCTAGGTGTATAAAAATGTCAGTTAAGCTGGTTTTTTTTTTTCTTACATCAGAATTTGGCTACAGAAACAAAAACATTTCAATAGAAGTTTGTTGCTGAAGTGCAGTGCCTAGTTCATGGAATTGGGAGAACTGAATCTTACATTAAAAAAAATTTTTTTGAGACATTGTCTTACTATGTAGATCAGGCTGGCCTCAAAGTCACAGAGATCTGTCTGCCTCCTGAGTGCTGAGAGTAAAGGCACGTACCACCAGACCCTACCTTAAATTTTTAAATTTTTATTTATTATTATTGTGTGTGTGTAATGTGTGTGTGATGTGTCTGTTGGGGGTGGGTGTATGCAGGGCATGGTTGTATCAGGGGTAGCTCTGGGCCTAGAACTCACTATGTAGACCAGACTGGTCTTGAACTCCCAGGCCTCTACCTCCTAAGTGCTGGGAGTAAAGGCATGTACCACTATGCCCAGGTTTATATATGTGTGGTGGTTTGAATGAGAATGTCCCCCATGGGCTTTAAGTGTTCAGATATTTTGTCCCCAGTTGGTGGCACTGTTCTTGGAGGTCTTAGAAGGTGTGGCCGTGCTGGAGGAAGTAAGTCATTGGGGGCAGGCTTAGTGAGTTTAACAAGCCTTGCTGTCTCCAGCCGCTCTGCTTCCTGTGCTCATTGCGAGATGTGACCCTCGGCTTGCTGCTCCAGGCCTGGCCACCATGCTTCCCGCCACAATGGACTCTAATTCCCTGGAACCGTCAATTGTAAGCTAAAATAAACTCTTCCTTTTATAAGTTCCTTTGGTCATGGTGTTTTATCACAGCAACAGAAAAGTAACTAATACAATATGTATCTTATAAGGTTTGTTTTTTATTATTTTCATTTTTCCTGTGTCTGTGCGAGTGTCTGCAGTGTATGCGGGTGCCCTCACAGAGAAGAAAAGGGTGGATCTTCTGGAGCTGAAGCTACAGGCAGTTGTGAGCTGCCCTAATGGATGCTGGGAACCAAACTTGGATCCCCTGGAAGAACAAGTATTCTTAAGTCTAGAACCATCTCTCCACCCCTGAATCTTTTTTCCCCTTTTTGAAATAGGGTCTCCCTGTAGCCTCAGCTGGTCTGGAACTTACTATGTAGACCAGGCTAGCCTCCCATCTACCTGCCTCTGCCTCCTGAGTGCTGAGATTAAAGGTGTGCACTACTATGCCATGTGGTCACTGAGATTCAGAGCTGCATCCTCTACAAGAGTAGTCGGTGCTCTTAACTGCTCTCCAGCCCCTAAAATATGTTCTTGAAACAGATTGAATCTATCTGAATACATCCAATAAGTTGAATAATTGACTGGGTATTTTAAAAATATTTATTTGTATGAATGTTTTGCCTGCATTTAAGTGCACTCTGGTATATGATGCCTGAAGAGGCGAGAAGAGGGTGTTAGGTCCACTGGAACTAGAATTACAGATAGTTGTTAGGTGCCACGTGGGTGCTGGGAATCACCCTAAAAGAGCAGCTTGTGTTCTTAAATACTGAGCATCTCTCCAGCCCCTAACTGTGTGTTTTGTTTCGTTTTGTTCTGTTCTGTTTTGTTTGAGACACAGTCTCATGTAGCCCAGGCTGGCTTCAACCTTGCTATGTAACTGAGGATGACTTTGAACTCCTGATAATACTGCTCAGGATCTCAGGAGTGTACCACATGCCTAGTTTACGAGGTCCTAGGGATCAAAGTAAGGGCTTCATGATTGTGGTCAGTCATTCTTCAACTGAGCTACATCTCCAGCCCCAGTTTTGTTTTTGATGGGGAGTCTCATGATGTAGCCCAAGTTGAACTGAAATTCACAATCCTCCTGCCTCAGCCTCCTACATGCTGAGATTACAGGTGTGTATTATCATGCCAAGCCAACTATCTTGGATTTTTTTTTTTAATGAGCTAGACAAGTTGAACAAGATAGAGAAAATTCTCTCAAGTGACATAGGACTTGCATTTTATCCTCCAGGACATGAAGACAAGAAAGGTGAAGTTGAGCCTAAGTCATACTAAGGTACTGAAATTGGGACCCAAGCAGCCTGACTCTAGAGTCCATATGTTTATCAAGAGCCTCTGCTCTCCTGGGTATGTTTGAAGAGACTATGCCCACTCTGGTCCAGTTGCAGAAGCCAGTCCTGTCATTCACCAGGGATGAAGAATGAGAAGTTATTCTGTCAGTACAATAAGCCATGATCATCATTTGCAATAACAATGAAGTGATGTCTTTATTCCTGTGTTCCTCTCTTAACTGAAGAAGTATTGGTGGGGGTGGAGGGCATGAGCACACCATTAGGTCTTGGGTCCTAAGCAACACATAACAGATAAAATGGTTTTAAGTGTTATATATCTGCCAAGCGTGGTGGAGCATGCCTTGAAGCCCAGCACTCCAGAGGCAGAGGCAGGTAGGTCTGTAAGTTCAAGTCCAACCTGGTCTACATAGTAAATTCCAGGCCAACTGGGGCTGTAGAGAGACCCTATCTCAAAAATACACATGCACACACAAAAGTTACATATCACTGTAAATGGACACTCAACTATGGCTAAAATTATGTAGCCTAATAATTTCATGGTTAAAATTACATAACCTAATAATTGCAGATTTTGTCAGTTACCTCCTTTTATTATAGACCTTACATAGTCCAGATTTTGTCAGTTACTTGCTTTTATTATAGACCTTACATAGTTCAGATTTTGTCAGTTACCTCCTTTTATTATAGACCTTACATAGTCCAGCTTTCTCAAGGGCAGTGACCATCACATGTCCAACACAATTTTATGTATGCAATTATATTTTTTTCTTTCTACCTTTAACATAAAATCACAAACCCTCATCCATTAGGATGACTGCTATTAAGACAAAACAAAATACAACTCCAGAACATAACACATAAGATGAAGATGCCAGGAAACTGGATCTTATGGATGTGAAGATAGTACAACTGCTGGGGAAAGGAGAAGTAGCAAGTGACCTACCTGTTACTTCTGATGGACTCCTGAGAGAACTTTATCTATATATTATCTATTTTCTTTCTTTCTTTCTTTCTTTCTTTCTTTCTCTCTCTCTCTTTCTTTCTCTTTCTTTCTTTCTTTCTTTCTTTCTTTCTGCCTACCTATCCATCCACCCATCTCTGTCTGTCATTTATCTTTTTGACACAAGGTTTCCTGTAACCCAGGATGGCCTCGAACTTGCTATGTATCAGAGGCTGACCTTGAACTCCTGATCTTCCTGCCTTCACCTCCATAATATTGGAATTATAGACAGGTATCACCATGCCTGGCTTATTCTTGAGGGAACTGAAAGAGGGATTCTAGAACATATTTTTCACTCAGGTTCATAACAAGATTACTTGCCATGACAAACAATGGAAGCAGCCCCAGTGTTCATGATGCACGGATGGATAAACAAAACATAGTCCATGCCAAATCCAAGTGGTGTTCCATCTTGATAGAAAAGTCATTTTGATACATGCCACAAAAGGACATCGTACTCTGTAAAATATGCTAGTCACAAAATAAATAAATAAAATGAACTAGTTACAAAACAGACAAATACTTTTCATGAAGTACCTGGAGTAGAAATTAGAGAGACAATAGTAGATGCCCTGGGCTGAAGGCCTGGGAAAAGGAGAATGGGAAACGGTTGCTTCAAGTGGGCTAGCATCAGCTTTTCAAGGTGAAAAGCTTTCTGAAGACTGGCCAGGCTTACAATGGTGTGAACATGCTTAGTGCTGTTGAACTGTGTTCTGAAAATGGTGAAGATGATGAAGTTTATGTTGTATTTCATCACATTTAAAAAAACCTAGTCCCTACTTTGATGTATTGAAAACACTTAGAAATAACGACACGCAGGAGCAGTGCATATCTACTGCTGAAACCGTGGCCCCAGGGAAGGAAATATCACCTGCGCCAACCAGAGGCCTTGAAAGTGGCTGATTCCAACCTCAAATAGGAAACGTGAAAGATGCATGGAAGGGTGTGGTGGGGCAGGGCAGGGGCATATGAGGAAATAAGGAAACCACCTAGATTCATTTGTCTGTATTGAAAAGGACATGGGGTGCTAGGGAGATAGCTGAGCAGTTAAGAGCACTGGCTGCTCTTGCAGAGAACCTACAGTCAATTCCCAGCACCCATTATCTCCAGTTCCAGAGAATCCGATACCCTCTTTTGACCTCTGCAAGCACTGCACAACATGGGTGCATTTGCACACATGCAGGCGATTTATTCATACACATAAAATAAAAGTAATTAAAAAAATAATAAAAGTACATGGAACCAACTTGAAAAGACCCTTGGAGGGGAGGGGGTAAGTGGGGGCGGCACACCTGACTCTACTTACCTCTGAATTATTGGCTATTGACAGATTCTAGGAGAGAGGGAATTACTGTCTTCGTTGTGTGCTCTCTGCTGAGCTTTCCAAGTTCCAAAGGATAGCTCCAAACCCCTGAGCATACAGATGGCCTGGGTTAATTGCTGTGAGTCACAAAACAAGATGAATAGGCATGAATATGAGAAAGATGGGAGCGTATTGGCTGGGATAGAAGGGTGGTGGAAGCTGGCGAGAGTGGTCAGCATGCATGGTGTGCATGTGTGAAAGAAAAGTTTAAGTAAAAAGGACCCATTGTTCAAGGTGGGACGATTTCAGTAATTTATTCAGACATGTTAATTTTATTTTATTTTTTTCTTTTTTTTCCTCTCTTTTCCTCCTGCTCTCTGTTCCTGATTCTTCTTCCAGCTCAATCTTCCCCTGTCTTCGTCCTGCTCTCTCTTCCTCTGGCATCTAACTGCTCTCTCTTCCTGATTCTTCTTCCAGCTCTCTCTTCCTCTGTCTTCCTCCTGCTCTGTCTTCCTGTGTTTTCCTCCTGCCCTCTCTTCCTGTGACGTCTTCTATATCTGTTCCTCTGCCATCTTCCTGCTTTCTCTTCCTCTGTCTTCCTCCTCTCCTTTCCTGATTTTTCTTCCTGTTCTCTCTTCCTCTGCCACCTTCCTGTCTCCATTCAGCTGTCATATTCTTGCTCTCTGTTCCTGTCTTCTTCCTTTTCTCTTCCTCTGGCATCTAAGTGCTCTCTCTTCTGTCTTCCTCCTGCACTCTCTTCCTGATTCTTCTTCCTGCTCTCTCTTCCTCTGTCTTCTTCCTGCTTTCTCTTCCTGGTTCTTCTTCCAGTTCTCTCTTCCTCTGGCATCTAACTTCTCTCTTTTCCTCTTTCTTCATCCTGCTCTCTCTTCCTCTGTCTTCCTCCTCCTCCTCTCTCTCTGATTCTTCTTCAAGCTCTCTCTTCCTCTGTCTTCCTCCTGCCCTCTCTTCCTGATTCTTCTTCCAGCTCTCTTCCTCAGTCTTCCTCCTGCTTTCTCTTCCTGATTCTTCTTCCAGCTCTCTCTTCCTCAGTCTTCCTCCTGCTCTCTCTTCCTGATTCTTCTTCCAGCTCTCTCTTCCTGTCTCTCCTGCTCTCTCTTCTTCTCTTTTCCTCCTGCTCTCTGTTCCTGATTCTTCTTCTAGCTCTTTCTTCTTGTCTTCCTCCTACTCTCTCTTCTTCTGGCATCTAACTGCTGTCTCTTCCTTTGTCTTCCTCCTGCTCTCTCTTCCTGATTCTTCTTCCAGCTCTCTCTTCCTCTGGCATCTAACTGCTGCTCTCTCCTCCTGTCTTCCTTCTGTCTCCCTGATTCTTCCTCCTGCTCTCTCTTCCTGTGACGTCTTCTATCTCTGTTCCTCTGCCATCTTCCTGCTCTCTCTTCCTCTGTCTTCCTCCTCTCTTTTCCTGATTCTTCCTGTTCTCTCTTCCTCTGACACCTTCCTGTCTCCATTCGGCTGTCATATTCTTGCTCTCTGTTCCTCTCTTCCTCCTTCTGTCTTCCTCTGGCATCTACCTTCTCTCTCTTCCTCTTTCTTCCTCCTGCTCTCTCTTCCTGTCTTCCTCCTCTCTCTCTCTCTCTCTCTGATTCTTTTTCAAGCTCTCTCTTCCTCTGTCTTCCTCCTGCCCTCTCTTCCAGATTCTTATTCCAGCTCTCTCTTCCTCTGTCTTCCTCCTGCTTTCTCTTCCTGCTTCTTCTTCCAGCTCTCTCTTCCTCTGCCATCTAAGTGCTCTCTCTTCCTGTCTTCCTTGTGCTCTCTCTTCCTCTGACATCTATTTCTGTTCCTCTGTCTTCTTCCTGCTCTTTCTTCTGTCTCCCCGATTCTTCTTCCAGCTCTCTATTCCTCTGTCTTCCTCCTGCTCTCTCTTCCTTTGTCCTCCTCCATCTCTCTGTTCCTCTGTCTTCCTCTGTCTTCCTCCTGCTCTATCTTCCTGATTCCTCTTTTAGCTCTCTCTTCCTGTCTCTTCCTCCTGCTGTCTCTTCCTCTCTCTTCCTCCTGCTCTCTCTTCCTGAGTCTTCTTCCAGCTCTCTGTTCCTCTGTCTTCCTCCTGCTATCTCTTCCTGATTCTTCTTCCAGCTCAGTCTTCCTCTGTCTTCCTCCTGCTCTCTCTTCCTGTCTTCCTCCTGCTTTCTCTTCCTGATTCTTCTTCCAACATTCTCTGCCTTTTTCTTCCTCCTGCTCTCACTTCCTGTGGCACCTAACTGCTCTCTCTTCCTCTGTCTCCCTCCTGCTCTCTCTTCCTGATTCTTCTTCCAGCTCTCTCTTCCTCTGTCTTCCTCCTGCTCTCTCTTCCTGATTCTTCTTCCAGCTCTCTCTTCCTCTGTCTTCCTCCTGCTCTCTCTTCCTGATTCTTCTTCCAGCTCTCTCTTCCTGTCTTCCTCCTGCTCTCTCTTCCTCTGCCATCTAACTATTCTCTCTTCCTGTCATCCTCCTGCTCTCTCTTCCTCTATCTTCCTCCTACTTTCTCTTTCTGATTCTTTTTCCAGCTCTCTCTTCCTCTGTCTTCCTCCTGCTCTCTCTTCCTGATTCTTCTTCCAGCTCTCTCTTCCTCTATCTTCCTCCTGCTCTCTTCCTGATTCTTCTTCCAGCTCTCTGTTCCTCTATCTTCCTCCTGCTTTGTCTTACTGTGATGTCTTCTTTCTTTGTTCATCTACCATCTTCCTGCTCTCTCTTCCTCTGTCTTCCTCCTCTCTTTTCCTGATTATTCTTCCTGTTCTCTCTTCCCTACCACCTTCCTGTCTCCTTTTGGATGTCATCTTCTTGCTCTCTCTTCCTCTGTCATCTAACTGCTCTCTCTCTTCCTCTGCCTTCCTCCTGCTCTCTCTTCCTGATTCTTTTTAGCTCTCTCTTCCTTTGTCTTCCTCCTGCTCTCTCTTCCGCTGGCATCTAACTGCTCTCTCTTCCTCTGTCTTCCTCCTCCTCTCTCTTCCTGATTCTTCTTCCATCTCTCTCTTCCTGTCTTCCTCCTACTCTCTCTTCTTCTGGCATCTAACTGCTGTCTCTTCCTTTGTCTTCCTCCTGCTCTCTCTTCCTGATTCTTCTTCCAGCTCTCTCTTCCTTTGTCTTCCACCTGCTCTCTCTTCCTCTGCCATCTAACTGCTCTCTCTTCCTCTGTCTTCTTCCTACTTTGACTTCCTGATTCTTCTTCCAGCTCTCTCTTCCTCTGTCTTCCTCCTGCTCTCTCTTCCTGTCTTCCTCCTGCTCTCTCTTCCTGTCTTCCTCCTGCTCTCTCTTCCTGATTCTCCTTCTAGCTCTCTCCTCCTCTGTCTTCCTCCTGCTCTCTCTTCCTCTGTCTTCATCCTGCTCTCTCTTCCTGATTCTTCTTCCAGCTCTCTTCCTCTGTCTTCCTTCTGCTCTCTCTCCATGATTCTTCTTCCAGCTCTCTCTTCCTTTGTCTTCCACCTGCTCTCTCTTCCTCTGCCATCTAACTGCTCTCTCTTCCTCTGTCTTCTTCCTACTTTGTCTTCCTGATTCTTCTTCCAGCTCTCTCTTCCTGTCTCTCCTGTTCTCTCTTCCTCTGTCTTCCTCCTGCTCTCTCTTCCTGATTCTTCTTCCAGCTCTCTCTTCCTCTGTCTTCCTCCTACTCTCTCTTCCTCTGTCTTGCTCCTGCTCTCTCTTCCTGATTCTTCTCCCTGCTCTCTTCCTCTGCATCTTCCTCTTCCTGTGTCATCTTTCTGCTCTCTGTTCCTCTGTCACTTTCATTCATTAAATTAACTCCCAGGGTAGTGCTGGAACAGTCCGGCAATGTCTGTAACTCACTGGGGAGGCTGAGATTGTGGTTCTTGCTCAATCCAGGAGGCTCATTGTTTCACTAGTCCCAATCTGCTGTTGAAAGCCTGACAGATTCTGGGAGATCAGCTAGCGTTCAGTCTAAATTATAATCCCAGGTGTTGGTCACAACAGCAAGTTGTATGAGAGAAGGCCAGTGGCAAAATGTCCAGACATGTTAATTTTAAAATTATTTTTATTATTTATTGCTACTATTTTACGACAGGGTCACAGTTATCTTGTGCTGGCCTCAAATTTGCTATGCCGATGAAGATAGCCTTAAACTAAACTTTTAATCCACCTGCCTCAACCTTCCCAGGGCTGAGAGCCCTGGTGTGCACCCGCACTACAGGTTTATGCAGTGATGGGGATGGAACTAGATTCCATGCATGCTTAGCAAGCAGGTCACTGACTGAACTACATCTCTAGCCCATGAGTTGTACTTGTTGTTGTTGTCTTTTTTGAGAAGGGGTCTCCCTGTACCACAACCAGCCTAGAACTCACTATGTAGACCAGACTGGCCTTGAAGTCACAGAGATCCCAACCTCTGCTGGGATTAAAGGCATGACCCACCATGCCCAGCAAGTTAGTCAAGTTATTATGTATGTATGTATGTATGTATGTATGTATGTATGTATGAATGTATGTATGTATGTATGTATGTATGTATGTATTTATTTATTTATCTATTTTTGGTCTTTTTGAGACAGGGTCTCCCTATAGCCTCAGCTGTCCTGGGACTAACTATGTAGACCAGGCTGGCCTTGAACTCACAGAGATCTTCCTGCCTCTGCCTCTGCTACTGCCTTCTGAATGCTGAAATTAATGAGCAAGTTAGTAGTTTTTTAAAAGAAACAATGTATACCAGAAACAACTAACACATCCAGGGAGTTATTACTTTTTAAAAAGAAACAATGTATAAACAGGGCATAACCCAGCACTCCAGAGGCAGAGGCAGAGGCAGAGGCAGGCAGATCTCTGTCAATTCAAGGCCCCAGGTCTACATAGTAAGTTCCAAGACAGCCAGGTCTACAGGAGATTTGGTCTCTAAAAGAAAGGAAAAGAAAAAAAAATTGTATAGGAAAGGTTTTGTTCTCTTCAGGAGGTAGGGAGGACTTCGTGCTCTGGAAGCTGGTGATTAGACAGGAAGAACATGCAGCCGAGACGAGACTCCTTGTACCAACAGTCTGGAAACATCTAAACAGTGCATGACTAAGCAAAGCTTTTTTTTTTTTTTTTTTTTTTAAAGACAGGGTCTCCTTGTAGCCCAGCTGGCCTGGAACTCACTCTGTAGACCAGGCTGGCCTTGAACTCACAGAGATCCACTTGCTTCTGCCTCCCAAGTGCTGGGATTAAAGGCATGCACAACCACGCCTGGCTTAAAGATGGTTCTTAGCTGCCATGCGGGTGCTGGGAATTGAACCCAGGTCCTCTGCAAGAGCAGTTAATGCTCTTAACCACTGAGAGACCTTGGCTCAGAAAGGAAGGTAGAGAGGCCAGTTGAGGTGGTGCACGCCTTTTATCCCAGGCCCTTCTGTGGGCTCAGGAAGAACTTGTTCCTCCAGCTCATGTTTTGTACAGAAACAGTTTTGCTATATAGCTCATATGGCAACTGATGATGCCCCTGCCTCCGCCCCCAGTGTTTCCCTCTATACCCAGCACTGGGTAGAGATTGTATCATGGAATTGGTTCTTCTCTTGCTGGTGTAACTATGGTATTGTGGTTATATAAGAAACACACCTTTAATCCCAGCACTCAGGAGGCAGAGGCAGATGGATCTCTGTGAGTTCAAGGCCATCCTGGTCTACAGAGCAAGTTCCAGACTAGCTGGGGCTGCAGGGAGACCCTGTCTCAAAAACACCAAAAAGAAAAAAAAATTATGTCCTAATTTTTTTGAGAAATATTTAGGAGTAAAATGACATTAAAAAATGGGAAATTTTCCTTGACCATTGATAGATTAAAAAAAAAAAAGGGAAAATAAGCCGGACGTGGTGGCACATGCCTTTAATCCTAGCACTCCGAAAGCAGAGCCAGGCGGATCTCTGTGAGTTCAAGGCTAGCCTGGTCTACAGAGTGAGCTCCAGGCCAGCTGGGACTAAAGGGAGACCCTGTCTCAAAAACAAAGCAAAAAAAGAAAAAAAGTGTGGGGGGGATAACCAGATATTTCAAGGATTAAAAAAAAATCACACAGTGATGAAGAAATGAAGTCAGCTTGACATAACAATGATGACTGAGCTGGGGTATACCAGGTCTCTGTAGGAGCTGCAACTTTGTGTATTTATATATTTATATACTGTACAATGTCAACATTTCAACAGATAAAATTCCCTCTACCTAAGATTTCCTACTGACCTTACTCTTACTTAATGCCCCAGTTGATTTGTTCATTGTGCTTAATCTTCTCTATTCTTTTTCTCTAAAGGAAACATCATAGATTTAAAAATAAAAAATTTTTATTTTATGTGTACTAATGCTTTGCCTGCATGTATATAAGTATAGTATATGTGGGCAGTGCCCATAGAGGGTAGAAGAGGACATTAGATCTCCCCTCTTCCCCAGAATTGGCATTACAGATGGCTGTCAGCTGTCTTGTAATGCTGGAAACTGAATCTGGGTCCTCTGCAAGTGCCTTTAACCATTGATCCATCTCTCCAGCTCCAAACACTGTAGACTTTCATTGTAATTAGAGCATACAAATATTAATGAGGGCAATCTTCTTGCTACATATAATCATTACTGTGAATGTAAATTGTAATTATAAATATAGTTGTTAAATGTACATAATCATGAAAATATAAATTAAGTGCTTTGAGGTTTTTCATGCAAAACATGTATCATTAAGAATCTTTTTACAACACATGAAAAAATTTGAAAAGCCAGGCATGGTGATGCACTCCTATAAACAATATCTACTTCAAAACAACAAATCTCTTTCTAAATTTGCATGCCAAACTATGTAGTGATTTCTGAGGTTATGGGGAAAGATTTATTCTTTCAAATACTTTAGACTTTTGTAGGAGAAAAATCTATAGCACATCATGACACATAAGAACATTGAATAATACCTAGCAAGCCTGGGGATGTGATTCAACTGCTAACAGTTCTTGTCTAGCATGTATGAAACCCTGGATTGGATCCCCAATAGCATACACCCTGGCATGGTGGTGTATGTATGTAAGATTCCAGAGGTAGAGGCTAGAGGATTAGAAGTTCCAGGTTATCCTTCACTACGTAGTGAGTCTGAGCTAGTCTGGATGACATGAGACCCTCTCTCAAAAAAAGAAAAAAGGGAAGGGGCACTAGGGAGATGGCTCACTGGGTAAAATGTTTGTGGTGCAAATCTGAGTTTGAATTCCCAGAACTCACACAAAGCCAGGCACACTGTGTGCCTATAATCTCAGTGGAAGATGGGGCTAGGAAACTCTCCTGAAGCTTGGGGCCGGCTAACATGGCATATACAGAGGCAGACCCTGTCTCAGGCAAACAAGATGGAAGCTGAGGATCGGCACCTGAGGTTGTTCTTCAACTTCCATATACCACCATGGCATTCACTCACACAAGTACACACACACACACACACACACACACACACACAAATACACACAGATACACAGACACACACACACACACACACACACACCACAGCACAGTGAGAGAAGAGAGACCTTAGCTAAGGAAAGACCTTAGCTGTTGGGAGCTGCCATCGGAGATGTTGAAGAGATTCGGTTTCAGGGGGATCTGGAGTCCCCATCTGGCACTGGAAGGGTGACTGGAGCTGCTGAGCACTGCAGAGCAGTGCTGCTTCCGCCACCGTGGAACCTGAAGTCACTGGCACAGGGGAGGCTGGTAGAAGACTTCTGACAGGGCAGTCACGAGCAGTGCAATGTGGGTATTCTCCTTGAGCCAAAACCCAAATCCCATGTTTCCACGTGGAAAATCTCCCACTTCTGGGTGTATAAAAAGTTGGCTTGGGGGCTGGAGAGATGGTTCAGTAGTTAAGAGCACTGGCTGCTCTTGCAAAGGACCTGGGTTTGATGCCCAACACCCACATGGTGGCTAACAACTGTCTGAAACTCCAGTTCCAGAGGAATCCAACATCATTTTCTGAACTCCACCGGCATTGCACAACATGGGTGCGCTCACATGCAGGCAATACACTAAAACCCATAAAGTAACAATAGTATGTATATTTTCCAGTTGGCTTTGGGGCTCTCCAGAGAAATGAACCAAGTTCATCATAAGTCGAGGGGAGGGTGACGTTGTTGATGTGTTAGCTCTTTTTCTCACTGCTGTGAGCAAATACCTGACAAAAGCAACTTAAGGAAAGAAGGGGTTATTTTGGCTCACAGTTTGAGGGATAGGGCTGGCCATGACGAGGAAGTCACAGATTCAGGAGCATGAGGCCACCAGTCACACTGCTCCAGCAGTCAGTCTGAGACCCTACCCCATGGGTGACTCTGCC
This sequence comes from Rhizomys pruinosus, assembly GCA_009823505.1. Classification (NCBI taxonomy): domain Eukaryota; kingdom Metazoa; phylum Chordata; class Mammalia; order Rodentia; family Spalacidae; genus Rhizomys; species Rhizomys pruinosus. The sequence continues at coordinate 5,346,543 of VZQC01011742.1, read as the reverse complement.
CTTCTCAATTAACCCAATTTAGAAACTCCCTCACAGACTTGCCAATAAACTCTTCTACGTGATTCTACATCCTGTCTGATTTACAACCAATATTAATCACAGCAGTTGGGGTGTGGCAGGGAATTCCACAGGGAAGCAAGGTCAAGTAAGTGTTCCCACCAAGGGTGATGTGGTTCTTGTGACAGCAGGCTTCAGGGATGGCTAAATCCTTGGTGATGGTTTGTCTTTTCACAGCAAACACCTGACAATCTATGAGATCCACAGGGCATCCAAACAGCCTCAGGACATGGGAGTGTGCCAGGAAGGGTGCGATCAATCTGTCAGATTCTCAGTGCATGCAAATAGCCCCAGGACAAGGGTTTTGTGATAGCAAGGGTGGGTCAAGCGCCTCTGTTGTCAGGGCAAATTAGCATAAACTCAGCCTCTGGATTCTGGTTGAAGAAAAGATGGTTGAAAACAAGTGACAGAAGTTCTGGGATAATAACCTTTAGTGAGCTTTATAATCTAATATATCAGTGAAAATTTGATTCAAATTTAAAGTAAAAGGCAATTTTAATCAAGAAAAAGGCAGTACCATATAAATGGTAACATATCTAACACTGTCATTTTAATTTACAAGTATCAAAACAACTTCTTTGAAGTGGCGTGGTCTGTGAAAATAGAGCTTAAAGAATTTTATGGGTCTGGGTGTGGTGGCTCATGCCTTTAATCCCAGCATTCAGGAGGCAGAGGCAGTTGAATCTCTAGGCCAGCTGCAGCTACAGGGAGACTGTTTCAAAAAGACCAGAAAAAAAAAAAAATGAGACCCTGCTTCAAACAAGGTAGAAGGGGAGGACGACACCCAGGGCTCTTCTTTGACTTCCACATGCATGCTGTCACACACACACACACACACACACACACACACACACACACTCCTTTCATATGCCAATCCGAGAAGATAATGTGCTGACCACCATCTCTTTCCTCTTGCTGTGGCTTCTGGGATAATTATACCAGTTGAAGCCCAAATGCATCTTGGTTCCATCCTCCTTTACCCAACTTCCCTTGCCCCTGTGCACCCCCCTCCTACTGCCCCCAATGTAATAATTTCTGAATCCAGTTCTTCCTCTTCTTTGTGGGTTCCGAGGGAATATTACTATGATGAGAATATTTATAGACTTGGCTAAGCCTAAAGGACAACTTGGCAGATGATTTTTTTTTCTTCATTGGAGACTTACTTTGAGGGCATTCCTCACTTCTCTCTCCAATAGCTCTAATCACCTTTTTTATTCTAATTGAAAAAAAAAAAATACCCTTAGGTTATAGGGTCTAAAAGCACACCATGAATGCCAGGCTTCTGTTAAATGTGTAGTTCTTAAAATTAAAAAATATTTTTCCCGGATGGGACATGGTTCAGTTGGTAAAGTGTTTGTTTTGCAACCATGAGGACCCAACCTTGGATCCTTAAGAACCACATAAAAAGCCCAGGGCAGTGATATATGCCTGAACCAGAACACTGTTCAGGATGGGGGGCGGGATGGATCCGGGGATGGGGGGGGGCTCGCTGACCAGCCAGTCTTGCCAAATGGCAATCTACAGGCTAAACGAAAGACCTTGTCTCAAGAAAATGAAGTGGAGAGGCTGGAAAGATGACTCAGTAGTGAAGAGCACTGGCTGCTTTTGTGGAGGATCCACAGTTGGTTTCCATCACCTACGTGGTGGCCAACAGCCATCCATAACTCCAGTTGCAGGAGACTAAATGCCCTCTTATGACCTTTACAAGTATTGCATGACATGGGTGTGCTTACATACATACAGGCACAGCACTCATATATATAAGATATAAATAAATGAAATAAAGAAAATACGAGTAAAACAAGAAGAGAAAAAAATGTGTGAGGTGATAAAAGAAAGCATTCAGTGTTGACTTGTGGCCTCTACACACACACACACACACACACATGCATCCAAAAGTCAGCACATGTGTGCACACGCATGAATACACACTCACAGTTTTCTTTTCCATGAAGGAAACCTTTCTTTTTAAAAATTTTATTTATAATTTTTAATTTTTTGTGTGTATGAGTGCATTGTCTGCATGTGTGTTAAGTGCACCTGTGTTGTGCAATGCTGGAAGAGGTCAGAAGAGGGCATTGGATCCCCTGGAACTGGAGTTATGGACAGTTGTTAGGTGCCATGTGGGTGTTAAGAATGGAACCTGAGTCCTCCCCAAGAGCCAGCAGTGCTCTTAACCGCTAAACCATCTCTCCAGCCTCAGGAAACCTTTCTTTAAAATAAAGGAAAGGGAGAAGGAAAGATTCCACAACTCCAGCTTAAATGAGGTTCAATACAGCAATATCTGAAAAGCTGAGACAGAATCTTTTTAAAATTTATGTGTCCATATATGTAAGATATTGAGGTCAATTAGAAGAAATGACCATGGGGTTTTAATCCCAGTTGAAGTCTGTTTGTAACCTGCTGAATTCCTCTGTGTACCAACTACACACTTCCTAAGCAGTTCAACTTATTGGTTTCTACTCTCTTGTCACACCACACCATTTGACTCCCCACATTGTATTAGTTATTTTTCCTGCTGCTGTGATAAAATATCCTAACAAAAGCAACTTAAATGAGAAAGGAGTTGCTTTGCTCACAGGTTGAGGATAGAGTCCATCATAGTGAAGAAGGCATGGCAATAGGAGAGTAAGGCAGCTGGTCACATGGTACCCATAGCTAGGAAGAGGCAGAGATGCAGGAGGAAGCTCAGGTCTCTTACTCTTTTTCTGTAGTCTGGGACCTCAGCCCATGGGATGGTGCCACCCATATTTAGATGGGTCTTCCCTTCTCAATTAACTCAATCAACATAATCCTTCCTACGCATGCCCAGAGGCTTATCTTTTTTTTTTTTTTAGCTTTAAAGGAGGGTTTGTGAAGGGGGTGGGGGCTGTGGGAGTGGGTGGGGAGTGAGGCCACCCTCAACTCGGGAGGAGTGTGGCAAGCCAGGAGCGGGTTAGGCAGTCTTTTATAAGTTTGGCTCTCAGAGTTCACAACAGCTCCAGGGGATCTGACCCTTCTAGCCATCTCCTCGGGCATCTTTACACCCACACACAGACAGACACACATGTACACATAATTTAAAATAATAAAATACATTAGAAAATAATATTCTCTGCAATGGACCCTAGCACAAATGACAGAAGGTGTGAACTTCCTGGAGGGTGGGGCTGCGGGAAGGTGCCAAGAGAGAAGCGGGAATAAAGGTAATGAAGACTGAAAAATTATGTATGAAAGGCATAAAAAGTTCAATTTAAAAAAGGTGGAGTGATCATAAAAAATAAACAAAATTCTTCTTTTGAATACTGAATATTTTCAACAATAGGTAGTGATGTTCCTTCAGGAGTAAAACAAAAAAGGGGGTTCCAGGAATGGTGGCACACGCCTTTAATCCCAGCACTTGGGAGGCAAGGCAGGTGGACCTCTGTGAGTTCAAGGTCAGCCTGGTCTACATAGTGAGTTCCAGGCCAGCCTTTGGCTACAAGCAGACCCTGGCTCAAAAAGAAAAAAGAAGAAAAAAGACCCTGCCAAATACTTCTCTGATTGTCCTATGTCACATCCTTCCAAGCACTGTTTCTGACTCTTTCCAGAAGAACAACAGATATACTACAAACCTGTCGTAAGACACTTACACAGACCATTATTTGCTACTAAATCATTTAGTTATTTCAAAGCTTAAGTCCAAAAACATACTGAATACTTTCTCATCTCCCCTTTGATTTTTTTTTAATTTTTTTTTATTAATTTTTATTTATTTCTGTATGTGTATGAATGTACTACGTCTGCATGCAAGTCTGTGCACCCGTGTCGTGCAATGCCGCGGAGTTCAGAAGAGGGTGTCGGATTCCCCTGGAACTGGAGTTCTCTTGGAATTGGAGTTTCAGACGGTTCTTGGCCGCCATGTGGGTGCTGGGGATTGAACCCGGGTCCTCTGTAAGAGTGGTCGGCGCTCTTAACCGCTAGGCCATCTCTCCAGCCCTGATTTTTTATTTTAGAATGAGGAATGTTCTGTTTTTTTCCTTGGGTTCTTAAAGAGAAATATTTTGACTGACACTAGGCTGTTGCCAGATGTTACAAGAAAAACATAATATTATTGACTTAAAAGGTTATCTATATTTGAAGCCACTTTTTTTTTTTAACAGAACAACTGATCCAAGACAAGCTTGCCATGTAAATCAGAGTTACCAACTCAAGCACATGAAAAATCTTGCAGCTGGGTAGTCAGGATGTTATGCAAAAATAGGTGGAAGGAAACAGCTTTTACTGCTATTCCGTTTGCATTAGATTGTGATGTTGCCAGTGTTGGGTTGAATACCTATTCTCATCTTTAAAAATTTTGAACTTTCTACAGAGGACTGAAAGGAAATTAGTTTATCTTTTTTTTTCTGTAAATCTAAAATTTCATATGATTTATAAAGCAAGAAACACTGCCACTATTAATTCAAGTAGCTTTTCAGTTTGCCTGTGAGCTTTCCATATTGCTGTGGAGAATTCAAAGACTTTTTTTTTTGAGAGGGGTGGGGTCTCATGTAGCTCCATCTGGTCTCTAACTTGCTGTGTGGCTGAGGATGACTTCTAACTCCTGATCCTCCTCCCTCTACTTCCCAAATGAAAGGAGGACACACTGGGTCTAACCACACACACCCAGCTAAAAGACTCTTTTCCTTTCTTTGTTGTATTAAAGACCTAACCCACACCCTTGCTAGGCCAGTCCTCTACCACTGAATTACATCCTTATGCTTTTAAGAATGAAGGTCTGCAGCTATGACTTCAGAATGACCCAAACAATTGAAACATCACAGAGGGGCTGAAAGAGACAGACAAATCAGATTCAGTTTAGAAACAAGCATTACATAGTGTCCCACATTCATGTATACACACCAAGGCATACTTTTCAATTATTTAATATGCCTTTGATAATGTCTATATGTCCCTAAGGAAGGGCCTGGAGAGATGATTCAGCAGTTAAGACTATTTACTGCTCTCACAGAGAACCTGGGTTCAGCTCCCAGCACCCCCACATCAGGGGCTCACAATCTCCTGTTCCAAGGGATCCAATGCTCCCTTCTAGTTTCTGCAGGCACTTGCATACACACGGTGCACATGTACTCACACAGGTACACATACATGCACATAAAAAGATTAATCTTTTTTTTTTTAAGGAAGAAAAAACACTAGAAATAAAAGTACCAAAATAAAGTCCAAGGATGTAGCTCGGTTGGTGGAGCGCTTGCCCAGCATGCTGAAGACCTGGACTCTGTCCCAGCACTGCATAAACTTGCACCCATGATCCCAGCACTTAGAAGTGGAAGCAGGAAGATGATAAAAGTTCAAGGTTAATCTCAGCTACATGGCAAGTTTGATGACAGTCTGTGCTACATGAGACCTTGTCTCAAAAAAAAATTCTTTGAGATAAAAACATTATGGGGGGTTGGGGATGTATCTTAGTGGTAGAGAACATGACCGGCATGTATGAAGCCTGGGTCTACAGCGCGGGGAGAAAATCAGGAAGGGGGGATTAAAGGAATTGATTCTCAGGACCAGGAAGGACTGTTCCCTAGTTTTGAAAAATAAAAGAATAGGTTTTATTGTAATGTTTTTAGCACCGTTATACTTTGGTCTATACCCCATTATAATCTCTTATCTCTATCCCCAAAGTTTGAAAATCAGAAGTGACATTTGGGATTGTGGTTTTTCATTTCTTTGCATTTTATATACATGGATGAATACATTTAATTCAAAAGAGTGGATAACACTGTATTCTGCCTGAAACAGTAACAATAAAAAATACATTTTCCTGCTGCTATTCCATTTCAAAAACCTTAGGACTTCTCAGAGCTTATCAGCTTTCACAGTAAGAGGCAATTTACTCAATAATATCAGAAAGGTTCTCAGAAAACATAGAAACTGTACAGGTTCCAACACTGTGCTGAGTTTCAATCATGATATCACATATCTTCCCAGAAGTGTAGAAACACTGTGTGGTGTAACTTCATGGGGAGGAGGGGAATGCAAATATGAATACACTGAATTTTCATTTTCAAGAATCAGTTTTTCAAAATATTGGGGTGAGCTGGGTGTAGTAGCATAGGCCTTTAATCCCAGCACTTGGGAGGCAGAGGCAGGTGGACGTCTGAGATGGAGGCAAGCCTGGTTTACATAGCAAGCTCCAGGCTAGCTAGGGCTACTTTTCTCCTCCTCCTCCTCCTCCTCCTCCTCCTCCTCCTCTTCTTCTTCTTCTTCTTCTTCTTCTTCTTCTTCTTCTTCTTCTTAACCCACCTAGTTCAATGTGTGCTGTCTCTTTACTTCTGGATGTGGGTCATACCCTTAAAGAAATCCATCAACTCTCTATAGCTTCTCATTTTGGGGTGGGGCTGGTGAACTTCTTCCCATTCCAGAATGGAATATTCTCTGGCTTGGTCTTGTCCAGATTTTGTGCATGTAACCACAGCTTCTGTGAGTTCAGGATTGCAGTGGTCCTGTCAAGTCCAGAAGATCCATTTCTCATATTTTTTTATATTGCATCATTTTTTTTTAAAGATATAGGCATTCTCCTACTCAGCCACAATGCCATCAGCACAACCAGCAGAAGTAATATTTTTTCTTAATACCTTTTTTAAGATAGGATTTCATGGAGCCCAGAGTGGCTTCAAACTCTGTGTAGGCTGAGACCTTGAACTTCTGGTCGTCCTGTCTCTGCTTCTCAACTGCTGAAATTCCAGGCATATACCACCATATGTTGTTATCCAGTGCTGGGAACATAACTCAGGGCTTTGTGCATGGCAGGCAAGCACTCTACTAAGTTATATCCTCCCAGTCCCAGTATTCTCAACACATAATGTAATACTAAATCCATACTCAAATTTTTCTGAAAATCTAAAAAGATAAGTATATTTTATATGGTTGGTTTGTTTAAATCAGAAGTGCTGGGTGGTGCACACCTTTAATCCCAGCACTTGGGAGGCAGAGGCAGGCAGATCTCTGTGAATTCAAAGCCAGCCCAGTCTACATAGTGAGTTCCCACGCAACTGGGGCTACAGGGAGACTCTGTCTCAAACATAAATAAATAAATAAATAAATAAATAAATAAATAATAAATAAATAAAATCAGAGCCTAAATTAAAAACAACCAAACAACCCTGCATTACCTGTGGTTATCACATGCTTTAAGTCATGTTGTCTATTTCACTAATCCCTTTCTATATCCTATAAAAATATTTATTTTAAAAATCTGTAGTTTGAAAGCTAAATGGGAACAGAGTCTCATCACAGAAAGTACTTGAAATGCTGCCAAGTAAATAATTAAAGCCCTAAAGGATTTTATTACCTCCCATGAAATTACTCTTTAGAGTATTTATTTCATTCTAATTTAAAAATGAAATAAAATCAAATAGGCCTCTTGAGAATTTATTGAACGAATCTCCAGTTTCCTGCATAATAAGATTTTCCCATTGAGAGAGAAGTCTGGGTGGAGATGAGTACTTCACTGTTATTACCATCACTGGGGTTCACACATTGCTCACACTTCGGTGGACGGGCAGAGTAGACTGGGAGTTACCTGATTGTGAGCCCCTCCCTTTGTTTCTTTCTCCCATGCCTCATTTGTTTGTTTTTATGTAGCTCAGGCTAGACTCAAACCTCCCCAGTGCTGGGATTACCAGTGTGGGCCACGGCTCCTGCTTATTCTTACCTTTGTTTTGCAGTTTTCATAATCTCAGCTCTCCCTTCTTTAGCCTTTCTGGATACTTTTCTTATATCATTGACTCTCCAAGGTACACAAAGTCACCCCATTTTATAGAAATATTCCAGTCCAGAGCCATGGAGATGACTCCGCAGGTAAAGGCATTTGCTGCCAACCCTGATGTCCTGCATTGGATCCAGGACCCATATAGTGGAAGGAGAGCACTGACTTGCAAAAGCTGTCTGTCCTCTGATCTCTACACACGGGCTATGGTGTATATATATATATGTGTGTGTGTGTGTGTGTGTGTGTGTGTGTGTGCAATGAATAAATGTAATAAAACATTTTTTAATGTGTATGAGTGTACTGTCTGCATGTAGGTTGGTGCACCCGTGTTGAGCAATGCCTCGGAGGTCAGAAGAGAGTGTCGGATTCCCCTGGAACTGGAGTCAAAGATGGTTCTTAGCCGCCATGTGGGTGCTAGGAATCGAACCCAGGTCTTCTACAAGAGTAGTCGGCACTCTTAATGGCTAAGCCATCTCTCCAGCCCCTATTTATTTTTTTATTTTATTTTATTTTTTGGTCTTTTTGAGACATGGTCTCCCTTTAGTCTCAGCTGGCCTGGAGCTTGCTATGTAGACCAGGCTGGCCTTGAACTCACAGATATCAGCCTGCCTCTGCCTCCCAAGTGCTAGGATTAAAGGTGTGCACCACCATGCCCAGCATAAAACATTTTAAAGAAGTACTCAAAACCATATTTTGTAACTGGATTTTATTTATTTATTTTTCTGAAAGAGTTTCATGTATCCCTGGCTGGACTTGAACTCACTATGTACTAGAGGATGACCTTGAACTTCTGATCTGCTTCCCTTCACCCAGCCACCCATCTACGTGATGCCTTGTTCCTTTCTGACCTAACTTATATCCTGTCCCAGTTGCTTCAGAAACTACAAGCTTTTCTTCCTGCACTATGGCAACATCGCCATGCACCCAAGATGTAACTGACTGAGATGCTCAGTGCCAATTTCAGTGTTTTGGATCACACCACAAGTCAATGTGTTGAATCACGCTCTTCCTGAGTCTACCAGTTTAGACTTTTAATTTGACTTTAGCATTTTCCTTTTTTACAAGATTATTGCCCCCATGGAACTTCACCTGGAAGTTTTTCAGTGCTTGGGTTTGACAAAGGTATTATTTACTCCTCTTTCTACTCCTCTTCTTCCTCCTCCTTTTCTCCTCTTCCTCCTCCTCCTCCTCCTCCTCCTCCTCCTCCTCCTCCTCCTCCTCTTCCTTCTATTCCCCCTCTTCCTGAAAGGGTCTGATGTAGCCCCTGATGACCTCAGACTCCCTATGTAGCAAAAGAGGACCCTGAGCTCCTGATCTTACTCCATCTCTGGAGTGCTGGGATTATAGGTGTGTACCACTGTACTCGGCGTGAAAAATGTTTTTAATACTTGATATTGGACACAGTTTGGTATGAACTGGGATTTTACATGAATTCAGGAACTGACAGCTCTCACCCTGACAGTTTGGGTGGGCAGTGCTGATACCAAGTCCCCTCACTCAGGGCTCCAGTCAGCAGACAATTTCTGGCCACACCTGGTCTTGGTTTCTCTCGTTTACTTGGCATTTCCCTTGTGGCTTATGCCATCATGAGTCAGCTATAATAGAACAGCCCCTGCAGGCTTCCCATCTCACTATGATTTACATTTCCAGAGGTGCATAGACCTGAGTGTTGCCTTAAGGTTCTGACGTGTGAGGCAGTGACTCAACTGCATGTCCAGACAATCCCATCACCAGTCATGAACAGCCTGGGGTTATCTTTCCAGGGCATCCTCTCTAGAGATCCGATCCCACTCCTGAAGGCCAGTAGATGACACCCCAGGGAGCGGTAACTGGTCATTACAGGTTATTACACAGGTGCCTTAAACTGCTTTCTCGGGTTCATTTGGCTGGATGATACAGGGAGAGTTTCATGACTGAACTATAGAGGGAATCTGATCATAGCACTCTCACTTCTTTTAGTCAGGCATACTCAAGGCCACATGGCTTATTTTTAGTGATGTGGCATTGTGTTTATAGCATTTATACAGTACGAAACAGAACAGCAAGCTGAGCCCAGAATGGATGGACATGCATTTGGTGTGAGTCACAGCTTGGCTGAGTCAACTCACTTGCCTTTCAGAAGAGCATTGAAAAAGTCAGAGTTCTGGGGATTGAGCTCCAGGGAAAACCTGTGCTGCCCAGGGCAGGGCTCAGACAGGAAGTGAACCCAGATGAGGTGTCTACTCCTTCCTACTCCGTGGGTCTTTTCATCCCTGCTCCGGGCACAGGCCTCCCGAGTTCACCACATGATGGGGACAGAATGCACTGACTTCACTTGAAATTTCAATTTACTTATTTTATTTTATGTGTGTGAGTGTTTGGCCTGCATGTGTGTAAGTGTATCTGTATCATGTAATACCCATGGAGGTCAGAAGAGGGTGCTGGATCTTCTGGAACTGGAGATATAGATGGCTGTTAGCTGCCATATGAGTGCTGGGAACCAAACCTGGGTCATCTGCAAGAGCAGCTAGTGCTCTTAAGTGCTAAACTGTCTCTCTAGAGTCTCTTATAGACCAGACTGGCCTAAAATTGGCTAAGTAGCTGAGGATGACCTTGAATTTTTGATCCTGCTTCTACCTCCCATGTGCTAGGAATGCAGGGGTATGCACCATGCTCTGTTTACATGATGCTAAGGATGGAACCCAGCGTAAGCACTCTAACAACTGGGCCCTAACCCCAGCCCGATTTGTACATTTTTAATATTTTATTTATTATTTTTCTTTTATGTGTATGAGTATATTGCCTGCATGTAGGTAGGTGCACCTGTGACATGCAACACTCGTGGAGGTCAGAAGAGGGTGTCAGATTCCCCTGGAACTGGAGTTAGGGACAGTTGTTATCCTCCATGTGGGTGCTGGGAATCGAACCTGGTCCTCTGCAGTGCTCTTAACCACAAGCAATCTCTTCAGCCCCTTATTTGATATTTTTTTTTAGTAATAATCAAATGATATAAGTATTAGAGTCCCGATTTTATGAATCAGGAAGCAAAGGCATAAAGCAAAGTGTGATCCCTGAGCTGTTTACAGGCCTTGGTGAGAGGGAGTTTCCAACAGAAATCTACAGTGGTGTTCAGCAGGGATTACAGTAGCTGATGTGGGTGCTGGAGCTTGTACTTCCAGCTCCTCGGGTGGGCAAGGAAGGAGACAGATTGAAAGGCCAGCCAGAGCACATGGCATGGTAGACCAAGCCTATAATCCTAGTCCTTGTGAGAATGAAGCAGTAAGATTTCGAGGTTTAGGCCAACCTGGGCTATAGACTGACTGGGCAGCAAGAACAGCATCAGCAACAAGAATAAAACAGCCTTACCAGCTTAGCAGGACTTGGGTTTTCATTCTAATTAATAACACTTTGAGATTGCTAAATTGTTTTATTGAATTTTTCCAAGGTGTCCCTAGTAGGTTGGAAATTATAAGAAGGGAAAGAATGAAGGAGAGAGGGAAGGAGGGAGGGAAGGAGGGAGGGAAGGAGGGAGGGAAGGAGAGAGGGAGGGAAGGAGGGAGGGAAGGAGGGAGGGAAGGAGAGAGGGAAGGAGAGAGGGAAGGAGGGAAGGAAGGAGGGAGGGAGGGAGGAAAGAAAGGAGGGAGGGAAGGAGGAAGGGAAGGAGGGAGGCAATAGTAAAATTAACCTAGTTTATTTTTCCTAAGCGGCAGGACACTACCATTTAAAAAAAATTCTACGGTATAGTCTTTGCAGTGCTGAGGATAAATCTCAGGGTCTTAGGGCACGGGCTCTGCTCTATAGAGTTCCACTTAATTAAATTGCTGCTCATTTAAATGTCACACTGTGAAGACCTCCAAAGGCATGACAGGTCTTATATGAGGAATCATCTCTCGTGAACATGTTCCATTCATCAACTAGATGGATTTCGTTTGCTTTATTTCTGTTTAAGACACTAAGTTGTCCTTGAACTTGGTAGGTAGCCAAGGATGACCCTAAATTTCTGGTTCTACAGCCATGGATTCCCCTGGTGCTGGGATTCTGGGCATGGGCTAAAAGTCTGGTTTCTGTTGTCCTGAGGGATCAAACTAGGGCTTTGTGCATGCACTCTACCAACTGAACCACATCTCCAGCCTCTAAGATGTTTTTGACTTCTGCTCTATCAGCTAGAATTTAAATTATAGAGCCAAGAGCATTAGCCTTTTCAGTCCCAAATGCTCAGAGCAGTTCATAGTAAGGCCTTCTAAACTAATTTCTTATCAATGTGTGTATACATGTACATATATGTGTGCAGGTGTACATGCCAGAGTGTGCATATGGTGTCAGGTCATAGTTTTGTGGACCTGGCTTTCTCCACCCACCAGGACTGAGCTCAGGTATCCAGGCTTGCATGGCAAGTGCCTTTACTTCTCAGCCCCAGAGTCCTATCTCTATAAATACCTTCTGATAAATACAGCATCTGCCTGTGTTAGGACTACTTGGCCACCTGTCACTTGTAGTCAATGTTGCTATTTATTTATTTATTTATTTATTTATTTATTTACTTATTTATTTATTTGTCTTTTTGAGACAGGGTCTCCCTGGAACCCCAGCTGGCCTGGAACTCACTCTGTAGACCAGGCTGGCCTTGAACTCACAGAGATCCACCTGCCTCTGCCTCTGGAGTGCTAGGATTAAAGGTGTGCGCCACCATGCCCAGCAACGTTGCCTTTTTAAATGATCATTTACAGTGATGGGCAGACTAGAGAAGTAATGAAGATCAGGTAAGATCAAAGTACATACATTATACAGCAGGTAGGGAATGTCATAATAAAACCCCACTATTTTGTACAATTAATGTAGGTTAGGAAGAAGGGAGGGAGGGAGGGAGGGAGGGAGAAGGGAAGGGAGAAGGAAGGGAGGGAAGACCTACAACTCAGCAGGCTGGTTCCCACCAGCCTGTAAGTCCAGTACTCTGGAGGCTAAGGGAGAGAGATGGAGAAATCTGGGCTATTTATATATAGAGAGAGACCCAGTCTTACTTGATTCTGAGGTCAGGGACTGGAGGAGAGAAGGGAGGGAAGAAGGAGAAAGAACAGAAAGCCGGAGCAGGAGCAGTAGGTGGTGGGGTAGGCCAGGGGAAGGACAGTAGTGAGATGGGGAAGGAGAGCGAAGGGTGTGGGAGGGCAGAGGGAGGTCACTGAAGACTGCCACTGGGCTGAGAACGCAGCTGTCTGCTGGGCGAAGTCTCTGGGTTCTACCCCAATGCGCACTTTAAAGAGGGTGATCGTTTAGAAACAAGTGTCTGCTGCTTCCTTGTAAGAGCTCAGCTCTGGTGTTCACCCTGAGGCCTGCCAGGTGGAGTGCCAGGCAGCTGGGTGGGGCAGCTCTGGTGACCCTGGTGAGGTACTGCTGAACTAGGCACTCTGCTAGCCAAACCCTCCCTCAGATCCACTGACCTGGCCTGGGGAAGAAACTGGATGTTTGAATAAAATTTGTTCCACCTGGGGCTGAGCCTATGGCTCATTGGCACAATAAAGACATTGGCAGAGGGCTTGCCTAGCATTCGCAGAGCCTGAGTTAGTTCCCCAGTACAGGACAAACCAAGTGTTGGGGGGGGGGGTGCTGGAGAAATAGCTTAGTGGTTAAGAATACCAACTGTTCTTGGGGCTAGAGAGATGGCCTAGCAGTTAGGAGTGCCGACGTTCTTGCAGAGGACCCGGGTTCGATCCCCAGCACCCATATGGCGGCTGAGAACCGTCTGAAACTCCAATTCAAGGAGAACTCCAGTTCCAGGGGAATCCAACACCCTCTTCTGACCTCCGCGGCATTGCACGACACGGGTGCACAAACTTGCATGCAGACAGTACATTCATACACATACAGAAATAAATAAAATTAATAATAATAAAAAAGAATACCAACTGTTCTTGTAGAGGACTTGGGTTTGGTTCCCAGTACCCACATGGTGGTTAACAATCATCGATAACTCCAATTCCAGAATCCAGCACCATCTTCTGACTCGTCAGGCACCGTATAACTTATACACATGCTGGAAGCTACACTCCTACACATAAAATACCGGCCTGTACCTCATTACTGAGGAACAACTTTATCACTGAACTTCAAGGTTACCTCAGGCTGTGTAATAGCTAGGCATGCTGAAGCCAGTCAGTGGGACTGTAAGGATCCACCGACTGTGGTTTCTTTCTAATCCTCTCCCCTGGGAAAGAAGTTGGGCCTGGAGGTCCTCATAACCCCACCAACCCCTTGTGGATCTGATTTATTAGCTCAGGGGGCCCTGTTATCTTTGCTTTGGTGCTGGTTCCAGAGCGTTGCTAGGCAAATTAGGTTTTCTCTCTACCTCTGAGCTGTGCCCTAGCCCTGTTCATGCCTGTGAGAGGAGGTGGAGGCAGTGACTAGCTCCTCACAGGAGTGTTTTCCTCTTCCTCCCTCCTCCTTCCTCTTGCTTCTTCTCCTTCCCCTTTCCTTCACCTCCCTCTCCATCTCCTTTTTCCTCCCTCCCCTTCCCTCCTCCCTTTCCACCTCCTACAGAGTCTCCCTCTGTAGTCTGGTTGGTTTCAAACTCTCCATCCCCCTGCCTCCGTTTCTGCACTGGGATTCAAGCTGCAAGCCCTACCGTTCCTAGTCAGTTAAGGGCTCCTCCTTTCCCTGTGGCGTTCTAAATTCTAAGGCCTCTGGCACAACTTCGCCCTTCCTCAGCCCGTGTGAACTCACTTGGAGGAAAGTCCTGTTTGTCTGGAGAGACAATTGTAGTCCCTGCTGGTTCCAGAAGCCTGAGGTCCCAGGTCCAGACTGACTTTGGGAGAGGAGGAAGCTCAGGAAAGGAAGGTGCAAGTAGTGAGTGATGTCCTGCCCACCATCCCATTGAAACTCCTTTGTGTCCAATAAACCCGTAGTGCCCCGAGACTGCGTCCCCTCCACTGTCCCCAGAGCAGCACTTGACACATTTTCCATCCACTCCTTTCTGAGCCCCTGCTTTTGGGTTGGGCAGCCAAGCTTGCTAGCATCAGCCTGGGTGCTTTCCCGGGACCCCTCCAACTCTGCAGTTTATGAATGACAATCTTTGTATTTAATCTAGTCCTATTGAGCTAAGAAAGGAGTTTATTAAGTCTGCTACCTTAGACCAAAAAGGCAACAATTTTGAATTGAAATATTTCTCTTTGTGTTTTAACCAAGTTCACTTGGGAAAATATATAATTGCTTATACATTAAATTTCCATTCTTTTTTTTTTTTTTTTTTTTTTNACATTTATGGAAGTGTTCTTTGTTTTTTTCCTTTTTTTGGTCTTTTCGAGACAGGGTCTTCCTGTAGCCCCAGCTGTCCTGGAACTCACTCTGTAGACCAGGCTGGCCTTGAACTCACAAAGATCCGCCTGCCTCTGCCTCCCAAATGCTAGGATTAAAGGCGTGCGCCACCACGCCCAGCCCAAGTTTTCATTCTTAAGGAGGAAAGTCTGCCCTGGAAAATTTCCATTCTGAACAAAGTCCTTCAGCAGAGACAGGTGTGGTATGGTCCAGCAACCAAAGAGAAAGCTGTGTGGCTGGTTAGATTTCTCAGCCTAGATTTAGAGCCTCTGTCACAAAGCTTACCCTGAGCAGTGCTTCTGGCCTAATCTGCTGGCCACAGCTGCATCAGGAAATAAAGTTTTTGCAATTATACTTTCTGGCTGGTCTAGCTCTTTGTTGAAATAGCCCCAGTGCACATGATGTCAGCAACAAGGCCAAAGGTGAGAAAACGCGTTGATTATTCTCTCAAGCATATTCAGAAGGGGCATACAGGCCAGATGTTTCCTTTCTAAGTGACAAAGACTTGGGAACAAAAGGACAGAGGAATCATTTAAAAGATCTCTGGGACTTCTTTCTCAGTACCTATGAAGGTCCCTGAGTTCTGCAAAGGTACTGTATACCAGTTCTCCACACAGGCCTGACACAGGAGTGAACCTCAGTAAACGATAAACAAAGACATGAATAAAACAGTTTTGGAAATCATGTGTCTGCATGGTGTGGTCCAGGAATAACTACTAAGCTATAGGCATATAGAGCCAGACACTGATTCTTCAGATGACCCGGCAAAATTACCAGTAAATATTTGTTAAATGAACTGGCCTGTATCCCAGCACTTCAGAGGCAGAGGAGGCAGAGGAAGTTCAAGGTCTCCTTGCTACACAATGAGTTTGAAACTCAGACTGAGCTACAGATACTGTCTCAAATGTGTGTGTGTGTGTGTGTGTGTGTGTGTGTGTCTGTAAATACTACATATTGCATATTAAAAATCCATTATTTGAAAACTTTTTTGACTTGTTGATGGCATGTGAGCTAACATAAGGTCATCTGTAACAGTAAATGATAAAACTCATTTCAGTAAAAAGGAACAACACTGCTCAAGGCCATAGATTTATAGACATGAATTTGGCAGTTTTAGGACAAGCACTGAGTGATTTATGACACAGACAGATGGATTTGGTCTAGATGGCTAACAAACGGGAACTTGTTATATAAACTGTGATACTTTTACATGATTGTACTTTCAGTTAAAATCTTGTTTCCACCAAAATATTCATTAGCAGGAAATTTTGTGTCTGGAACGTGGAAAGACAGGAGCAGAAGCCTGATTTCCTAGCCTCACCCACTTCCTAGTCGGCCCAAGCCAGCCATTTCTCCTCTGACACAGCTCCTGGTTCAACCCTGCCTAGGGAATGAGTAAGGATGGCAGTGGGGGCCTCAAGCAAGTGACAGCCCAGGGCATGGGAAAGTGGTTATGTGGTTCATTCCAGCAGGCTGCCTGAGACTGGGGTGGGGGGCACAGTCTGAGAGTGGGGTTCAGAAGCCAGAGAGCAGGAACTGCAGCTTGAGAGGAGGGGCGCAGCTCTAGCGTGGGGAGCTTCCTAGAACTGTGTTCTTCTGTCTCTAAAAGGACGGTGGGCAGCACAGTCCTGCTCCTTTGAAGTGATGGTGTGTGCAGGCCTCACAGGCGGCCAGGCCTGGGACATCCTGGGAGAGGGCAGGAAGACAGAAAGGAACCAGAGCCCAGCCTGCCTACCTGCTGGTCAGTTAGCTACAGTCGCTGGCTACAGGTGGGTGAGGACAAGTTCATTTACCAAATGCCCACCTGCTTCAAGTCACCTCCCCACACTGCTTGCTGGATCTGCACATTGATTTGAAATGCTACTTGACATAGCTGTGTTTTTGCTCAATCTCATTCGTCCTTTTGTTTTTGAGGCAGGGTTTTGTTTGTGAACTTGTTGCACAGCTGAGGATGACTTTGAACTTCTGATCCTCCTGCTTCTGCCTCCTAAGTGCTGGAATTATAGGCATATATCCTGTATGCTAAGTGCTGGGATTATAGGCATATATCCTGTATGCTAAATGCTGGGATTAAAGGCATATATCCTGTATGATAAATGCTGGGATTAAAGGCATATATCCTGTATGCTAAGTGCTGGGATTATAGGCATATATCCTGTATGCTAAGTGCTGGGATTATAGGCATATATCCTGTATGCTAAGTGCTGGGATTATAGGCATATATCCTGTATGCTAAGCTTATGCAGTGCTGAAGATGGAACACGGGGGGCTTCATACCCACTAGGCAAGCACTCTACCAACTCAGCTACAGCCCCAGATCCCATTTTGTATTCAAAAGAACATTTAAGGAATATTAAAGTTGTTTGACTAAGATTCCTTTTGTCATACCTGGAGACTGACCTTTGATGAACTATCCTGCTTAAGTAGTCAACTTTTCTGAGGTAGAGAGATGACCTAGTTTTGATACTGTCAGCTGCTCTTGCAGAGGACCTAGGCTTGGTTCCCAACACCCACATGGTAGCTAACAACCATCTGTACTTCCAATTCCAGCGGATCCAACTCTCTCTTCTGGCCTTAGGCATTATTACACACCCATGACGTACTACATAAATGCAGGCAAAACATTCATACATCTAAAATTTAAACTAATTAATTAATTTAAAAAAAAGAAGTTGTCTTTGTTGGGCTGGAGAGAAGGCTCAGTGTTTAAAAGCACTTGCTGTTCTTTCAAATAACTCAAGTTTATTTCCCAGCACCCATGTCAGATGGAATCCAGTACCCACTTCTGGCTTGTGGGGACACACACACACACACACACAGAAAACAAAATCTTTATTTAAAAATTTCACCTTGGTGCTGGGGATGTAGCTCATGGTAGGATACTTACCTACATGTGTAAGGCCCTGGATTCTGTCCCTAACAACATACACACATGCACACAGATAAACACACATGAATCATCTTATTTCTGGATATATTATGGATTATTAATATTTAAATAACAATTTGTTATTTTTTAAAACACGCTCATGTAGCTCAGGCTGGTCTTGAACTTAATATGTAGAACCTTAAACTTATGGTCCTCCGGCTTTACCTCCAGTACTGGTTTTACGTCATGATGGGGATGAAATTCAGTGTTTCCTGCAAGTGCTCAACCAGCTGAACTTCCTTCTCAGCTCCATTTGCTATTGCTTAAACCTAATAACTGAGTCTAGCCTGTTTGTTAGTGCTAACTAAAAGCAGATGAAAAGGTACACATAGGATGAATGTGACGAGGGGTGACGAGTAGCTCTGGGCTGTAGAGTGACACCAAGACTGATTCGTGCCCTCATCGTATTGTTCATTGTACATTTCTATATTTCAGAGAACATGCTGATATTAAGATAGAGAGGAAAGAGGACATCTAAGGACACAAACTTTCCTTGACAAGTCTTAGCATGTATGAGAGAACGCACACTATCTGATGAGGAAGCTATGGGGGTACCGATGGGGTGGGGGTCCAAATAGGATTAAGATGTATGAGATGCACAAAAATTCAATAAAAATATATTTTACAGAAAGAGAAAAGAAAGGGAATATAAAGTGGAAAGGTCTTCTTTAAAACTAGGTAAAGTTGAGATTCAGTCCCATCGAACACATGCACTAGTGTGGAAATGTCACACATGCTGTTCTCTGAGGGTCTTACTATCCTTGAGAATTACACCTCATTCAGCTTAGTGAAGGGGTGAGTGGGCTGGAAAGCTTTCCAAAGAAGAAACGACTGGGTGGGTTGTACAAGTAGAAAGAGGCCTGTGGGAAAAGGCCAGGACATCTGATGCATTGTTGATTTGAGTGATCAAGGGACATTATTCTTTTTATTTTTGAGACAAGGTCTCCCTTTAGTCCCAGCTGGCCTGGAGCTCACTCTGTACACCAGACTGGCCTTGAACTCACAGAGATCTGCCTGCCTCTGCCTCCCAAATGCTAGGATTAAAGGCGTGTGCCACCTCGCCTGGCTAGGGGCTTTATTTATTTATTTATTTATTTATTTATTTATGAATGTATTGTCTGCATGTAGGTTTGTGCACCCATGTTATGCAATGCTGTGGAGGTCAGAAGAGGGCGTCAGATTCCCCTGGAACTGGAGTTCTCCTGGAATTGGAGTTACAGATGGTTCTCAGCCGCCATGTGGGTGCTAGGGATCAAGGGGCAGTTTTTTTTTTTTTTTTGGTCTTTTCGAGACAAGGTCTCCCTGTAGCCCCAGCTGTCCTGGAACGGGGGCATTATTCTTAAAAGCGAGTCATGTCCCACGTTTTGCAAATATGTGATTTCCTTCCATTGCAGCAAGAACTGGGGCTGGGGTGAGAACTCAGTCAGTAAAGTACTTGTTTTGCAATCACGGGGACCTAAGTTCAGTTCCCCAGAAAGAAGGTAGAGGTCGGCCCTGCAGTCTGGAGGCACAGCACCAAAGACTGCACAGAGAGGTCCAGACTTGTGCAGAGCCCGAGGCCAGAAGCGGCTGCTGCTCAAAGGAAAAGTGTGATGGAGGTCAAATTGAACCAGAAAACACATGTTGAAATTTCTGGAAGGATCTGCACTATTTTATTATTTATCGTTTACATAGTATTACCATTTGTACAATATCTGCCTATAAAACTGTCCATTTGGAGGCTGGGCTGGGGCTTACTGGTAGAGTACTTGCTCAGCATGCACAAAGCCCTGGGTTCTACCCCCAGCACTATATAAACCTAGCATGATGGTACAGGTGGCCAGAGTCTGAGCTGAGTGTTCTCAAGTTCTTGACCTGTGTTCTAGTTTGCCTTTGGTTGCGGTGATAAACACTATGACCAAAAGCAACTTGGGGAGGAAAGGGTCACAAGTTACAGTCCATCATCAAAGGAGACCCAGGCAGGACCTCAAGGATCACGAGTTACAGTCCATCATCAAAGGAGGCCAAGGCAGGAACTGAAGAAGAGACCAGGACAGAATACTGCTCACTGGGTTACTAGAAGAACACTTCCTTTCAGCTTCCTTTCTTATATAGCCCAGATCTACCTGCCTAGGGACGGCACTGCCCATAGTGGGCTGGGCTCTCTATATTAATTAGCTGTTAAAACAATCCCCTGTGCACAGGCTTAGCAAGCTGACACCTGAAACTAATTATGCCTCCCATCCAGAGAATTGAAAACGAGGGTCACACAGATTTGCAAAAGTAGCAAGATACATTTATTTGGAAGAAAGTGGTAGTATGGTCAGCAAAGGATACACTATCAAGAACGAAAGTTGGCCACCTGAGGGAGGGTATTCAAGGGCCCCAGATCACAGCTTTGGGGTCCTTTTTTATGAACTCTGAAGGTGGGGGCACTGATTATTCAGGCCGTAGTTTGGGTGGTTCTCTGTTTTGATTAATTAGGTCATGTGTCATGTATGCATTTTTCTTTTTTTTTTTTTGGTCTTTTTGAGTCAGGGTCTCCCTGTAGCCCCAACTGTCCTAGAACTTGCTATGTAGACCAGGCTGGCCTTGAACTCACAGAGATCCACTTGCCTCTGCCTTCTGAGGCATGTACCACCACTCCTGGCTAATGTGTTCATTTATCCTACTGCATATTCTTTTCCTGCATTGCATCTGATTTTTTTGTTTGTTAATTTCTTGAGAGAAAGTCTTCATTTAGCCCCAGCTAGCCTGAAACTCACTAAGATCTCATATACACTGTAAGAAGCTTTTCTTTTTATGCCGAACAGGCACCACGTGGATTTCTCTACATACACTTGCTTCTGCCTCCCAAGTTCTGAGATTAAAGGCATGTGCCATTGCCTGGCAATGCATCTGATTTTAATACCAATAATGCCTAGGCATAGGGTGGTAAACAGGGGCAGGGGATTGGCCCTGAGGTCACTAGAAGACACGGTTTGCCTCACTGCACATATGCAGTGTGTAAAGGCACTTGTCACCAAGCCTGACAACCCGAGTTTGATCTCCAGAACCCACTTGGAGGAAGGAGATAACCGACTCCTACAGGTTGTCTTCTGACCTCCATACATGTACCACAGTGCACATGTACACATGTTAAATAAATGTTGGAAAAAAATTTAAATTTGACTGTGGTTAGGGTCAGTGAAACCTATACTATTTTTTTTTTTGTCTTTTTGAAACAGGGTCTTGAAACAGGGTCTCCCTATAGCCCCAGGTGTCCTGGAACTCACTCTGTAGACCAGGCTGGCCTTGAACTCACAGATATCCAGTTGCCTCTGCCTCCTGAGTGCTAAGATTAAAGGCATGCGGGACCATGCCTGGCGAAGCCTATACTATTATTCAGAGATGGGAGTAGGTGCAGCTTGATGTAGGTGGGGTTCTAATGGAGGTGAGGTTGCTAGGTGCGTTTCTTGGAGAGAAGTGTGTGAGTATAGTGTGTTCAGGTACAGAACTAGGCTGTCAAGTACGTCATTACAAGAAGGGAGTGTGTATAACCCAAATCAAATACAGCCCCAGCCCAACTATCTCTCATACTTACCTGTCTCAATGTTGGTACACACCAGTGATCCCAGCACTCAGGAGGTTGAGTACAAGGCCAGCCTGGGCTACATGAGACCCAGTCTGGAAGGAAGGAAGGAAGGAAGGAAGGAAGGAAG